>DVZL01001066.1:0-19242 GCA_018236625.1 Lasaia peninsularis
ATAATTATTTATATTTCTATTCGTATTTTTCTACGGATGCTTGCAGCAATCCCTTTACTAATAATTTATTAAATATTAAAAAAATAAATACTTTTTTCCTTTGACCGAAATGTTGGAAACTTCTGAACGTTTGTTTACATAATTTATACGTTCTCGTGACAGATAGTATGGTTATATTATGTTCCGAATTTATTTTAGTACCTGGCGACTGAGCTTGGCTCAGTAGCTTTCGCCTACTTGAAAAAATCCATCTGTTGGTAGGTGTGCGAGACCAGAGTTGGAACTATACACAGAGTGCTACTGACAGAGTTGTATAGATGTCCTTATTTTTGCATTTTCATAGGACCTAGACCTATCTAGATCAAGTTATGCCCCAAAACTAATAAGTAACAAATTTCATTAACATCGTTAAAGTCGTTTTCGAGATCGCCGGTATAAATAAATATATACAAGAATTGTTCGTTTAAAAGTATTACATACGTATGTTTAATATGTATAATATAGTGTAAAGGACATCCTCATTAAGATTAAACAAGTGTAAAAAAGATAATATTTCGGAATCAAGTCACCAAATAAACATTTTCAGGGTCATTTCGCAATTTTTTTAATTCAATTTGCGCGGTGTGAAGCCAGTGTGCGTTGATACTGTTGATAGTATCTTTATATTTGCATTATAAGTATTAAATCTACCGCCCGCAACTTGGTTTACTCGGTTGTGTCCGAGTAGAGTCAGGATAAATAAATTAAAAGCAAAAAAACTTTAGAAAAAAGCGTTGATTATTATTTTTCGAGTTTCTCTCAACGAGCCCTTTCATTTGATACCCATATTGTAGAAATGCTTTAAATACAACTATTCCGCCATCTTGTTGGGTCCGCCATATTGGATTTAGAATGATGTTATGTGTCTTATCGTGCATTGTCATCCGAACTAAACGTTTCAGCAAAAAAACGAAATTTCAGCTTAATCGGGTGAACACATCTAAGTACTTCAAAATTGACTTCTAAGCTTCCACCCGAACATACTTACATACATACATACAATGCAAATTAAATAAAAGCTTTTAAAAATAGCCTATTTACTATTTATAATATCTATCTATGCCCCCTTCAAAATTGATTCAGCCGTTCCAGGTTTATCTCATATAAATTGAAGGACAGATAAAAAATTCAAAATAAGGCATGATTCAGTGTGTAAACCAGTAAGGAATTCTGGCGTCATTATCGTGTTCCGGTTTGCAGAGTAGGGTAGACGGTAGACTTTGACATCAGGCCTAACCCCCTTACCGCAGATGCAACTACATCTATAGTATATCTATCTTGTTATTTGGAGAGTGTGAATATTTATAATAAGCGCCTCCTTTAAATATTTATTTTTTTGCTGTTTTTAGTATTTGTTGTTACAGCGGCACAGATATACATAATCTGAGACCATTTCAACCGTCTAACTTATCGCAGTTCATGAGATATTGCTCGGTGATAGACAGACAGACGGACAGCGAAGTCTTAGTCCCGTTTCTAACCATTGTGTACGAAAGCCTAAAACGGCAGAAAAAACAAGTTAGTTGTAAGGAAGCCTTCTTTAAATATGAATCTTTAGAAAGTATCTTCTTATTGTTATAGAAGCAACAGAAATATATCATCTGCGAAAACTTTCTAGCTACAACAGTTTATGAGATATAGCCTGGTGACCGGTAGAGAGGTATAATAGGATTCCGTTTTTACTCTTAGGGTACGAAACTCTAAAAAATTAAGTACATTTTAAGATACTATCATCATTCATATCCTATTTCACCAAACAATGGCATGAATATTAATAATAATACTACACGCAGACACGATAGTTTATTTATACGTATAGATCAAAATCTGGTTGAGTGACAAACAAGTCTTCAAACTTTCACATTTATGATATTAATACTAGTTGAGCGCGCGGTAAAAATTAATTTTTAGTGGTTCTTGACTTCCTAGATAATATTACATCATCAACATCTAGATTACATTACATAATTGATTATAGAGTGTTATTATTATTCACTTTTCACTAACGTTTAAATTTCTAAAATTATACATTTCTTATCTATATATATAAACGACTAAGTGCGAACCGGACTCACGCACAAAGGGTTTCGTATCCATCCCAAAAAAAAGACAGCAAAGAAAATTTCGTTCCTAAACAATTAACTTCATATTTACTAGCAAGTAAATACTAGCTGTACTCGCGACTTCGTTCACTGTTTTAACGATAGTCTGTTAGTCATTATTTTACCAGCCTGATAGAAAATATTACGCCTAAACTATGTTGCAATTTTTTCGAATTCAAGCAGAAAAAAGCACAAGCACAACATTTCTGCCACAATAGCGTCAGTGCTTGCCATTGTCGTGTTCTGGTTAGGAAGGTAGGGTAGCCGGTAAACTCACTCAGGCTTACCATACCAGCGTCTGGTTGGCAGCGCACCATTTCCACCTTTGGCATCTGTAGGCGACGTGTATTTCTTATCACCAGGAAATCCGTCTGCTTGTTTGCCTTCCAATATCATAAAAAATAATATATCAATCACTACTCGTTCTGTACTGTAAAGGGTCCTTGACTATATTTGTATGTATTCTAGTAAGTGAGAAACACATAATCTGTGGAACTTATCATCTAGCTATCACGTTCATGAGATACAGTCAGGTGACAGATAGTCAAACAGACTGCGGAGTCTGTCATAGAGTTCCGTTTTTACCATTTAGGTACGGAACCCTAGTAGAAATGAATCACCGAAATGTTTCTACGCGCATAATTTCCAAACAACTGGACTAAATTGAATAAATATTTCTTTAAGATGTTCGTTATAATCAGGAAAATCTGTCCCCATGTACGCATAGACCTTTAAAAGGATTTGGGAACGGTTTTTTTAATAGAGTGATTCAAGAGGAAGGTTTATTATGTATTTATAACATGCGTAGTATACCAGAGCAAGCCCGTAGCAAGTTGTTAATCATTACATATTATAAAACAAAGTCACTTTTTTTGTCTGTCCCTATTTACGCTTAAGTCTTTAAAACTAAGCAACGGATTTTGATGCGTTTTTTAAATCGATAGAGTGATTCAAGAGGAAGGTTTTTATGTATATAACATGTATAGTATATCCGTGTGAAGTCGGGGCGGGTTGTTAGTAATACATGAATAAAAGAAAACACGGTCACCATGTCGTACTAAATGAAAAAAAAAAAACATTTCCTAATCTGTCTTCCTGGAGAGAGCAAATGTTTATAAACTATGTACTTGTTACTTACGACTTTTTACCCGGGTATTAATTTAATTGTCATCGGCAGTACCGGTACTCGTAGATGTATCAGTATAAAAAGTATGCAATGTCTTTCTCCAAGTTATCTATTCTTTCATTTGGTTTAGTCATGGGTTCAATTGAAAACGTGTACACTTTCATATATGTAAATAGTTTCCCATGTTTGTCCGGGTCCCCTATTTAGAATAGACCGTCTACCTCGCAAGAGGCGAAAAATAGGTTAACTTCCAACATAACCACTGATAGTGGGAATTGGGATGCTGTGCAGCAATTTGTGCAGGTAAGAGTACACCGCCTAACCTATTCCTGCCACCTAATGACATTGTCCTGTTTCGGTCAAGAGCTAAGAGCCCGGCCACACAATATCGGTTAGTGTGCGACAGAACTACATGATCTACTGCAACCAGCCCCTTTCCACCACCGAGACACAAGACATGAGAGGTTGCTCCACCCTTATGTCGTATATATACCACCTATCCGCATGAAAAGATTTGGTTCGTCTTTGTTATTGCGAATTAGCTTCCTGCGTATGTGTTCCCGAATAAATATAAACTGGCTATCTTTAAGGCCAGAGTGAATAGGCTGTATGTAGGTTAATTTTTAACGGTAAATGTTCCATCTTCGGCCGCATCGTCACTTAACATCAGGAGAGATAGTAGTCAAATACCTGCCATTACAAAATAAAAAAAATCTACGTCCTTACGAAACCTATTTCATCATACCATGCTATGTAATTTTTTCAATCCTTACTTTCCAAAATTTTAATGGTCTACTCGATGAAGACACATTCACAAGCATAAATATCATAAAAATAAGTCCAGCCGTCCTTTAGCTGTAAATGGTGTATTTACTACGACTTTGTTTCATAAAAACTTATAGATTAAAGAATGATACTGATTACTCACCTAAAAATCCAATATAATCCTGTATATCCTTAAATCGACTGATAACTTCGGAACTCACGGATAGCAAGATGGGTTTACCAATGTGTTCGAGTAGAAGTATGAGATGCTGCTTAAGGCATGGCCATTCGTGGAGCTTCTCCACCAAGAAATCCAGAATAATGCACAAACTATTTAATATATCCACTCGCTAGCTGATTTTTATAAGAAATTACTATTTTTTTTATTAATTACTTATTCTCATATTATCTGAAAAACATAACGTGTCTAATATTGCTATGGACTTGCCATTTATCAAACCAGTTGACTAATCCTGGGTGCATATGTACCTTTACTTACCCATTTCAAAAATAGACTCGACAATATATTATGTTTTAACGACCTGTTGCCCGTGGCTTTGCTCACTTGGAACTAACTTGCAAACTAAATCTATGCATTTGGAAAAAGAAAACGAATTAGTTAAATTTATCAAAACATGTCAAGCAAACTCAATCATAAAAACGCGCTCATAACATGGCTATAGTAATCAGAGGATCGTATTGGTGTAATCGAAAATGACTACCATTAACCGACTTAAATAATTAAAACGCAGTAAAACTGCAAAAGGAGATACTTATCCATTAACATAATACTAACATTAAGGTATTTTTTATTAATATTTCAAATAGTAATGCACCAATCGCCATAAAATTTATATGTGACCACGTTTTAAAGTATGTTCGACCTATCATACGAAATACGGAACAACATAATCAAACGTAGTTAAAAATAAAGTAAAAGCAAAAAAAACTTTTTAGAAAAAGCTTTTTATTTTTTTTTCGAGTTGGTCTCATCGAGCCCTTTCATTTAATACTCATATTGTAGAAGTGCTTTAAAAACTACTATTGCGCCATCTTGGTTGGTCTGCCATATTGGATTTAGAATGATGGCATGCACCTTATACTAAACGTGTATACAAAATTTCTGCTTAATCGGATGAAAATATCTACTTCAAAATTGAATTCTAAGATTTCACCCGAACATACATACTTACATACATACAATGCAAGTCAAATAAAAGTTTTAAAAAAAGTAAAGTTCTCCATTCGTTCATAAGTCACAATGTTTCCGTAGTTGTTCATATCAGTTAAAAGTACTGTCTGGAGATTACACTGCAAACAATGCTCTGTCCCCAACATTAAACATCTATTTTACTTAACAGGGCCGGTTATCTCACTTCCACGAGATCAATTAGTTTTGACTTTTTCTACTCCACAAAACTGGCAGAAGAGTTTGGCCAGTTTAGATAGAGTTAGCAATACTACGAGTTCAGGACAAGTTTTTGTTATGAAAGTAACATGGAAAGTTTGTTTAAATTTGCTAAGGTTCAAAACTGTTGAGCATTTTGTTATTAAGTAGTTGTAAACGGTTTTGCCTCTTCTGATAAAGCTGTCATAATTTACGTATAAAAGGATACATATCCAGATCTAGCAGTTACAGCCAGGTCTTTAAGATGTAATTGCAATCTATCAATATTTTTGGAACCAACAGAGTCACTTACGAGGTATTCTAGTGTTTTCGCAACATCCCATTCGTATGCTGACGCGCATTTATCTGTCCATTTAGGATCTGTAACAAAATAACGCACCTTTTGAACAATACAGGCGGTATAATTCAAAAATCCTTGACACTAGTATTGAGTACTCGTATTTCTTTGATATATTTAGATAAAAAATTAAATTAAGTCAATACAAAAGACAAGATTTGTGACATTTAATTTTAAAAGGAGTTGTATTAGACAGTTTGAAGTTGAAAGCTTACAACTTTGATAATTTCGAATTTGATTTTCCAAAAACTGTCATTTTTGAGTTATACTTCCCGTCACGAGAAGCTATAATTTTTGTAAACAAACTTCTTTTACCAAGTAAATATTTTTACTGCGTGACATTAATGAACTGACCATATTCAAACGAAGTAAAAATATATATGGATGCTTGCAGTAATTCCTTTACTGATAATTTATTAAATATTTAAAAAAATAAATACTTTTTTCTTTTGGTCCAAATGTTGGGAACTTCTGAACGTTTGTTTACATAATTTATACCTTCTCGTGACAGATAGTATAGGTCTATATCATTTTAATATATGATAGACATTATGTATTAATCAATTTTAATCTGACAATTGTTCAGATGTAGTTAATTACTGCATATTTCTAAGCCTGTGTGGTGACCGAGCTTAATAGTAGTTTAGTTTGATAGTGCCAGTTTGATAGTATTTTCTTCACCCACTTGGACTTCTTATGCCCGACATGTCGACCTTCATGAAACTTAATATTGTCGGTTAATCGTAGATGCAGTAACTCTGCTTACTTCTTCGGAGATATGGGCGTGACTATTTATTTTTATATTTCTTAACCCACTTGCTATTTTTATTAACAATAAGAGTTCTTATTAAGATCTGTTAAATCGCTTTCGCTTCTTACTTCAGCACGGATCCTCTGTTTGCAGCTGGAGGTTATTTTTAATTCTTATATTATCTTATAACCAAACTTTCACCAATTAAACAATTAAAATTTTGTGAAGCAAATAGTTTTATTCCTATTTCTGTCAATAAGCTTTATTTTCAGCGATACAAAACGCGAAATATTCTGACCGCAAACAAATTTCTTCCAAATAGTTAATATAGCTAATATAGCTGGTATAATTATAATAAATTAACATTCATGGGCAATTGAAATTATTGCAGTGGGCCATAAAAACAACGGTAAAATCTGCGATTGAGGAACACCTGAACTTTATGGCTGAAATTTATAGTACGAGCGTATCCATTAAATCATTATTACCTGGAGCTAGAGTTACGCGCTACACATACGCGCAGTTCAGATACCGAATATGGTACCTAATAGACACACAAAAATATTTGCAATGATGATTTTGTTTGTAATTATAATTTTATTATGGAGTAAGACGGAGAAACAGCACTCGGCTCTCGTGATAGTCAGAGAAAACCGTAGTTTAAAGACACTATAAATCTTGTAATAACTGTTACGTAAAGATTTCTAAAATTGTTTTATTATGCACTTATTGATCTAAAAATTGCTCATACTTATGACGATATTACTAAGTTGATATTTTTCTATTTGAGATAATAAGCCCTACTAATATTACAAATGCAAAAGTAACCTTGCCTTAGCGCCTAAACCGCTAAAACGATTTTGATAAAAATTGGTATTATCTCTGTAGTATTGGGTAGATCTTGAGGAAGAACATAGGTTACTTTTAAACTGACTACATTAAAAAGAGGGTAGGCTTTTACGCAGTAAGAAAATTTTAGATAAATAATAACTGCCCTTTGAAAGTTATCAGTTATAGAAATAGTTTAGACGGAAAAAGCCACGGGCGGAATGCTAGTATCACATAAGTCATTAAAAAAATGTAATGACTTATGTGTCCGGTTGAGTAGTTATTCTTTAAAAGAGTAATTTCCAGTATTAAAAAAATTATAAGTAAGTAACCTACAAACGGGAGTGAAATAGATAAATTGAAAAAAATATAACGCAACTCGCAAATCTCGTGGCCTCGTTGGCCTCATCCAACTTATAGAGAACAATAGGCATGGTTTGCGGGTCATACTAGTGGCACGCGAGAAATCGCAATAAAAATTTGATACCAGATACGAAGGGTAAGTCGGTGAGAGAAAGTTACAGAAGGACTAGCGAGTGAGAACTCATAAGTGTTATGCTTTCTATGTGTCCTGTCGATGAAGATAAGGCAACTCCCAATAAGGGCTGATACGATGACCGAATAACCGCCTTTCGTTTATATGATTGAAAATATATGAGTGTAGACTACTAATAATATTCCATTCTTATTTATACAAATTGTTGATTTGAGAGAATAGCTTTTCACCTAAAATATCATCACCATATTTCGCTTTAAAAATAAGTAAACGTGTGTTATAACAGTTTAAGATGTAAGTAAAAAGTGGTGTTATATATATTTAATGAGTCTGTGTACGTCCGTGTACAGACAGCTGTGGCATCGATCCTAAATTAATAGGCCGATATTAGTTATCGATTGAGATGGTTTTAAAGTACATTTAAATTTACCCAAACATTAAATGGCATTAGCTAATTTGTTAGCTGCGAAAGTGAGATCAAACAGTTAAAACACTTATGTGCTATGATACCATGGAGCTGGTCTGATAAAGGAGTTCAAAGATAGGATACGTAGCCCTGGTATTCTCTACAGCACATTTCTATAATACACCCGAGGGATGCCCACTAATCAACCGAGTTTCTTAAAACTTTTAACCCTTTTTTCTCAATGATAAGAGATAACTGAGGTCTTTAGATATATATTATAGGTCTCACTATCCTATGACTAAATGTTCCAAGTGTACTATCTATTACCCTACACTGCGAGCCAGGATACGACGGTGCAAAACACTGCCATTATCATCATTACACGTGAATAGATAGTAGTAGATTTCTACCAGGTCAAGAAGCTGCACAACCCTCTACCAACCGGTTAGTGCTTTTGTAGGTAATGACTAATTTCACTCCATTTTTACAAGCTACTGGATAGGGAGGTAATTGGTCTATTCTACATAGTGGACCTGGACCAACACGAAAAAAATAGTACAGACTAACATTATCGCGGCTTTTTTTAATTAAAGAAAAAATAATATGCAAAAAATAAAAAACTTAAAAAATATGTGTAATACAATTTTTAACATTTTAAAATACGAGATAGGGATGTAAGAAGAAGATGAAAATGAATGAATTCTTAAGGAGTGGGGAGTTCCTTCAAAACCAATGAAAAACTTGATAGAGTAAAGAGGGCTAACTTAAGGTTTAAAAAAGATAAATAAAATAGGTTTAATAAAGAAAATATGATTGTAACTTTACAATATGATCATAGGAAGGAAATGTTTACATTAACAAAGACAAAATATTAATCGGCAACACGGTACTATTAAGACGACGGTAACATTAAAAGCAAGGTATTGTTTGCAACTTCTTGCGCTATTTCAAGATTGCAAAAAAATTCTTTTGTACTTTTACTTAGTAACATTTAAATGAATATAATACAATTTTTTTCACATAAATCACGGGGAAAAGTTTAAACACTAAAAAAAACATATGCCCGAAATGCTATACAGATATATATTATACACCCACGATTAGCCTATAATATTAGGTCTCGTGATGTGATAGATGGCAAGTCCGTCGCCATATCGGCCACGAATCCAAGCTTAGGCTATGTTATGTTTTTAAAGGTAAACTAAAAAAATCATAAGAACAATATTTGCTCTTCCCTGTTATAACTCTGGTTCTAGTGCGTCAAAATCGAATACTGACTTTACTCGACCACAGAAGCGTTAGAACTTAAGCAAAATTTATTTAAATTTTCGTACCAACAGGAATTGGATCCAATTCTTTCAACAAGTTTCTTTTTAATTTTCCCTTTTCTGTGTATTGTTTACCATCAGGGAGATGTACACAGTGAAACGTATCAGAAGAACCTGATATTGACTCTGATATTCCACAATATTCATCACTGGTAATTCTTTTATAACTATTTTTATATTTTTCCCGTTTGAAGTATTGTGTATGAGAAGAACTAGAAGAGGTAAAACAGTCTCCCTTGGCCTTATTTTTATCTGATAGTTTATCTCGTTCATTTAAAAGGTTAGAGGATGTGTACGTAGAACGCTTTTTGTCCATATTTAAGCCTGAAATATTACAAAGGTTAACTTCACTAAGTTTCATACTTTTTAGTTAATTATACTTATTTTAATCGTTTTAAGTCCATTTCACTTAATTCCACTAAGACCTCAACACAAATTATGTATGATATAATTCAAGCCTTTAGTTTTACTAAAGATTGATACTTTGTAGATTAATTACCCTTTTTAAGGTTTACATACTTAGGTAATAATCTACTTATTTCCCAAAGGATGTCTCCGCATATAAATTTTATCTCGTCTCATATATTTTTTCCTACCAACTATAAACATAATAAATTATTTCTGAATCAATATAGTTCAGTCTATCTTGATTCAAGTTCAAGACAAAAATATTTAATTCCAGATAAATGATACCATACCATACCATAAGAAAACTATAAAAGTACTTAAGTTAAATTGAAGTTATAAATTATAATAGCACAATTTGTAAATGCTATTATAAGTTCTAATATTATTCAACAGTTTAAAAATTCAAACATCTTATCATCATTTATGGAACTATCAAAATAAAGTGTCACATTTTATGAGAAATTCCAGTCTAAAAATACCCAAGTAGTCGTAAATCTAACGAATAATAATATTGATCCAGATTAGCGACCGCAACTTCTCGGACATTTACTCGCAACTCAGTTATTTATTAACACTGAAAACAACCTCGTAGTTAAAAATTACGCGATACGTTAATTTACCTTAAGTATTGAATATATTTAATTCTTGTGAAACTTGTTATCTTTTTAGATATTATAGTTAATGTTTCACTAAACCTTTTGAGTAATTACGAAATGTCATTGTTTTCATTTTTTGTATATGTCATTGATGAAATTTTAGCTGATTATTTCGGAAAGGTTTCATTGCAATTTGCTACACAAAATGTAAGGGGTTATGTAATTCTAAATCTTCTGCAAACTGTAGCCAGCTCGGTGTGACTAGCGAGGCGAATCGGCCAACTGTCTGCGCGGGCGCTGCTTGCTGACGACTCGAGAGTCCAACGGGGAGCCAGACCGCAGTTACTCGGTTAAAGTTAGTTGCAAAACGGCTTTTAACAAGAGCGGTTGTGTGTCGCTGTATTCTCTTTAGCTCTTAACATATTAGACGATAATTCATTAGTTTTCCAACTGAGAAAACCAAGTGAAATAGTTTGTCGTAATTATTTTGTGAGTGGATTTGTCGAGTGTCTTCTGTTATCGGACGACCTTAATATTTCGGTAAGTGAAAGAAACTTATTAGTTTTTAGTTGTACGCGTCTTATTTGTGTTGACATTGCGTGTGTTAATTGAGTTCTAGTTAATGTGATTTTGTAATATTTATATAGGTTACAATTAGAGACTGTCTAGTTATGTTATTATATGTATTATCTGTGATTCATGGAATACTATTATATTAAACAAAACTTTTTTTTCAATTGTGAGAATAATGTTAATTTTATCATTATAATGCTGACAAATGCAGGTGTTTAATTGTTGGAGAATGAAGTCAGGTGTCGGCAAAATGTGACGCAAGGACAGCTAATTTCGTATTTCTCTGTAAATGAAGTGACATTACTGTGTATTTACCAAGTGTTTACATTGTTACTAAACTACATAAACGTCATAGGTATATTGCAAACGCGTGATCAAATACTATCTATTATTAGAATCATAAGGTCTATATTCGCTTGTACAAATAAAACGTCTACACAACGTGAGATTTTAAATAAAAATGGCGGTTTTTTATTGTCAACGGTCACCTGTTTGTCATTATTGTAATAGCTGATCGTTGTAACTTTATTACGTTCACTTCGCCACAATCTTTGATTTAATAATAAGTTTGAAAGATGTCTTAGAAACACAGACAGGTTTGCTGATTCTTCCTTCCCGGAAACCAGCCACCCTTATTGGGAATCACAGGAAATCCTGTGACAATTTAATTATGTGCTCACATTGTTGGGAAAATTATAAATAGTGTTGCCATTCAGGTTTCCACGTTCAACATTTTCTTAATAGTTCTTGCGCACTTTTACATTTTTCTTATATAAATTAGATTTTTTCTTTAAAATATGAATTTCATAGGCAAATTAATTTGTATATTTCGCTACATCTTTATTTAAAAAGATATAATATTATATAATATTTTAAATGTAAGGTTTTGTATGTTTCTATGTATCCTTTAGAAAAGTGCAGGCTATTTTTTTATCAGATATGACAAAACGTAAGCGTTAGGAGAGCTAAACTATAATTCGCAGGCGAAGCCGCGTACTGCAGCTAGTGACCTGCGATTAGTCGGTAGTAACAATTTAGTACGTGCTTTCAGTTCTCAATCTAAGATATTATTACCTAACACAATAACCAATTTCTCTAACAAATGTAACGTGACGGTAGGTACAATTGGTATTATAAACGTGTGTCAAAAATATGTCATATACGACACAGCTGATAAAATTTTCGACGAAAATTTGTTTAGGAACAGGTATTTAATAAAATATATACAGCAGAAAAGTTAAACCAGAACCAGAATCGTGACATTTTGCACTCGATACTATCAGCCTACCTTACAAGGGACTTGGCGTGAAGATTCGTGTGTATGTATATTTTGTTATAAATTATATAGATTTTTACAACGTATAATTAATATTAATCTGCGTTGATAAACGTTTTTTAGAAATCTATATTATGTCGCATTATTTAGGAAATTCATAACAAATATTTTTGGATCTATTATAGAAGCATTATCTAAAATACGTTAACCTTTACGCAGATTTGGACTATGCTCGAATAGATGGCCAAATCTTTTGCATTTTCCCATCGTAACAGGCGACTCTCTGTAAAGCGATTCTCTATAATTGTGTACGAATTTTAGTGAATTTTGTTAAATTTCTGCTGCATTAGAGTAACAACTTCACGGTTCCATTTGTCATTGGCGAAGAATCATATTCACCACTACACTTTAAGATCCGCTCCATCGCACAATTTTTTATATATGCAGTTGGCATAGATAAAAAATTGTGCTACAATAACATACAAATAAACAATACGTACTAGACAGTATACTACTAAATGTGCCCGCGAATTCTTCCGCCTTTATATAACTCTGAAATAAGAGGAGCCCAAGTTACTCCTAAATCCATCAGCTATTTCCGAGTGAAAGTCCCTTCAAAGTCTATCCAGCAGTTTCAAAGATAGTAAAAGGACAAAAAGAGACAAATATAGTATACGATGTTTTTAGCAAATATACCGTGTATTTAGTGAATTTATTTATTTGTTCATAGATTTGTGCAAACGGATCGCAAACAAGCACACCGGGTTCCTTATGATAAGCGCTGCGAATCGTAACTTAATCGTGGTAAAAGTGCGTTGCCAACCACTACCTTTCCTACAGCATGGCCACTTTACCTTTTTAAACCGAAATTTCAAAAGTTTCTTGAGATATGGTTGGTGCAGCAAGAGGTGAAATAAGTTTTGTGGTTGCTATTTGTGTTTATCATGAAACTGATTGCTTGGGATTTAGTATCTAAAGGGCCAAAAACGGAACCTTATTGCTAGGACTCCGTTGTCCGTCTGTCTATCTGTCTGTCTATCGCCACGCTGTAACGTGAACCGTGATAGCTAGACTGTTGAAATTTTCACAGATGATGTATTTATGTTGCCGCAATAACACCAAATAATAAAAACAGAAAAAAATAATATTTATTTTTATAGCTTTCCGCCCGCGGTTTCATTAATAATATGTATCACAGATAACGCATTAAGTAAGATGGAAATTTCAGTTTCCATCTTACTTAATGTGTGAAAACATACCCTCTTTTATGTAGTCGGGTAAAAAGTAGCCTATATCCTTTCCCAAGTTTAGTTCTATCTTTATACCAAATTTCATTAAAATCGGTTCAGTGGTTAAGGCGTGAAAGCGTAACAGACAGATAGACTGACAGAGTTACTTTCGCATTTATAATATTAGTACGGATGCCAAAGTTTGTATCTTTGTTACTCCTTCACGTATAAACTACTGCACGGATTTGGATGAAACTTTACAGTAAAATAGGTTCTACATCAGGATAACCATAGGCTTCTCTTTAAACTACTATATTAAAAAGAGAGTATGTTTTTACGCAGTAAGCATTATAAGTCGGAAAAAAAATTACGCTTCGATAATTAACGCGGGCAAACCCTACAATAAGCATGATTTTTTGACGTTTTCTATATAATATATTGGTACGAACACCTCATTAGTCAAGCGGCTAACGTACACGTCCAACCGCATCGACTAACCGCGAGGCTCGGGTTCGATTCCCGACAGGGACAGACATTTGTGTGATGAACATCTATGTTTATATTTCCTGGTCTGGGTGTTTATTTAATTGATTCTTGTATCTATTAAGGTATTTATATGTATTAGTATCGTTGACCCATAACATAAGCATATAATTTGCTTACTTTGGGATTAGATCAATTTGTTGGATTTATCCAGTAATATATTTTATTTATTATTAAAGAACCTGTCGTGCGCGAGTCGACTCACACTTGGCTGGTGTTTTAAAACTAGTAATCTATGTTTTTGATTACACAGTTAGAATAGGTGTTAAAATATATTTACGACTAAGAAATATAAACAATGGTCGTGCAGCTATGATAAAAATAATTATCATAAATTTTAATACTGTCTTAGAGCGAGAAATAACTGTGCGATCTCAGTGAAAGTAATGTTATGGAAATATATAGAATGATTTATAATATAAACAATTAATGTGGCTTTTTAAAATACTTCCTATATACGCTTTGACTGAGATTTTTTTAACGTTACTGTGTTTATTTTTTGAGTATGATGCCATGACTTCTTAAAATTAAACTAAATCAATATTAATTAGATGTCTTTATTAGATACTTAATCTTATGTTCAAAATAATCACTTATGCTATAATGTATCTTGTAACAGTGAAATTTTGTCAAATGGTCACCTAGGACTAAAAAGTTTAGAACCACTGGTCTATCCATAAAAAGACCAATGAGATTAGTATACCACTTACCACTAAATGGTAAGCCTTAAAAGATTTATGACCATTGTAACAGTTTAACTAAAAGCTAATATAAAGTGTTATTATCATAGACATATTCATCTTGAGATCCGCCTTATTTCATTGTGCTAGATTTGGTAGGACCATATTAAGCTCCTCTCGCATGTTTTTACATCAATATCAGCATTGAGAGCCCGTTACTTTATTGGTGTGATTAAATGGAGAAATGATAATAGGTTTTATTATTTTGTTTGTGCTGAAGAAACTTAGGTATGTATACTTAAATATGTTTTTTGATACATTCCAAAACATATTACTTTCCATTCTATTTTGTGTTTTTTATGAATTGATTCATCTAATACATGTATAATATAAAAATAAGTTGGATTTTCCTTCTTGACGATATAACTCCAGAACGCACAAACCGATTTCCATGGTTTTGCATTCGTTGGATAGGTCTCGGGCTCCGTGAGGTTTATAACAAAGAAAACGATACGAAATATTACAAACGACGAAACCATCTGGTGGCAAAACAGAGTTCGCCGGGTTTGCTAGTAACTCATAAAAAATATCTTTTAAAACAGATACTTTCCCGTTAGTCTCATTTAAATCAAATTGTGAAACTGAATACCACATAATAATGACAATATATATTATTATTTCTAAAATAAAAGTAATCTAAGCCATTCCTTATTACATTAGCTGTCTGCCAGTGAAAGTCCTATCAAAATTGGTTCTACCGTTTTGAAGATTATTGGGTATAAACAGACAGACACACAAAAATTCTAAAAAATATTATTTTGGTATATGTACCTTGTAAACATACATTTGCATTTAGTAACAAGCGGTTATTTTAATATTAAAAAACAGACACTCCAATTTTAATTTATTTGTATAGATGGTGCGGAATCTATCATGCCCGAAACCAACTCGCACTTGACCAGTTTTCTATATTTAACAAATTTTATGCAGACTCGTACATAGTGCAAATTCAGTTTCTGGATAGTAAGCTATTTTTAAACGAAGTGAACGATAAACTTAAAATGTATGTACCCTTACAGCAGACACGTCGGAATTTTCATTTCATTTTGATATTAAGTCATATTTTCCACTATTTCATTGCAATATGTTGCAAATTGTTAACAACATTGTATGTTTGTTTATTGAAAACTTCATTGTAAACGAAACGAAAAAAATTACAAAGTATCTTAGTTATCTTTTGTTTGTTTGAATTTATAAAAGCAATTAATAGCTTTTTTTATGATATTGGAAGGCAAACAACCAGATGGATTTCCTGATGGTAATAAATACACGTCCGCGTCGTCTATAGACACCAAAGGTGGAAATGGTGCGTTTCCAACCTGAGGCTGGGATGGTAAGCCTCTTACATGATAAAGTTTACCGGCTACCCTACCCTCCAAAACAGAACACGACAATGGTGAGCACTGACGCTATTGTGGCAGGAATATATAAGGCGGTGGTACCAATCCGGGCGAGTTGTTGCAAGACTCTACCACATAGTAAAACATACTTATACATTATGTAAGTTTAAGTCCATGTATTTATTTATTTACGCAGAGTTAACTGAAGAAAATGCTAATTGATATTAAGTTAGACTAGTACATACTTATTTAAAACAAATGATTATATAAATAAAACTTAGTTAAGCTGTCAAAAACCGATTTAAATCTATATATATAAAAGAAAGTCGGGTTCGTTACAACACTTATAACTCGAGACCTGCTGGACCAATTTTCATTGTTTTTAATGCGTTGGATTTGACTCCGCCCCGAATAGCAGAATAGAGCATTGAAAACTAGATTAATAAATAATTATGAATAAGGAATTATTTTCAGTAAATGATTAGTACATGTCAAACATTTGTTGTCCATCCTGTCAAATACTGAAAGTAAAAATTGATATTGTCTGTATTTTTTTAAATCAATTAAAAAGGTTGAAAAGTGAATTAAGCAGTTACATAGAAGTTCCTCAGATATTTATGCGTCCGTACACAAATAATGACAAATATTTAAAATTTACGCTTGCGTTCAGAAATTTATTTTGTGTGAAGAAGTTTCTATTTCCGAAAACAATTTCTAAGGTTTATTCTATAGGGTAACGAAAAATTATTTTTGTATATTTTTTAATATTTTATTCTCTTTCTGTATGTATTACTCATTATAATAGAATACTTTTATATATCCACCCATATTAATATTTATTTTGTATCATTGTATTATGTTAATCGAAGCCTAAATTAGTTCTGCTAAAAAGTAACACGACATGCACTGGACTGTTAGGCGGTACGAAGTTCGCCGGGTCAGCTAGTTTATAATATTCTGATAAATAAATAAAAAAACTCAAAACCTATCTTTGGACGTCAATTTCTTAAGCAAGATCAGTCTGTTATAGCTGTTATAGCTCTTAAACATGACCTATCTTATCAAAAAAGGCATAACGAAAAATTATTTATAGTTGTATTAAGCAATCGCCTTAGTGGTGTAACGGTACGGCTGTCGCCTGTTAAGACCATTAGCCACGAAGGGTCCCGGGTTCAATTCCGAGGTCAGGCTACTTTTCTTAAATATTTTTAATAATTTTCTGAGTAAGCATTACATTGTCCGGGATTATAAATAAGTAAAAATAAATAAATATCTGCTGGATTTACGAGTCGTAGATATCCTAGCACACCTCTGCCTACCCTTGCGGGGATAATAGGCGTGAAGGTACTTTCTTTTGTATTAAACAACCTCTTAAATATTTATTTATTTATGGAAAGCCAACAGCTTTAAAGCACTAGGAATATACATAATAATAATAATAGAGAGTCAGTTATATATCTTCAGGAATATTAACAAAGACAATTAAAATTAACCAACTGATTACATATTAGAAAAAAAAAAGAAAAAAATTAATGCTTAAAAAAATCAATTAATTATTTTTATTGAAAAATTCTCTGCTTATATGACCTATCTCATGAAAAAAGTCATAACGAAAATCTATTCATAGTTATATTAAACAACCTTTTAAACCTGACCTATCCTATGAAATAAGGCATAATAAAAAATTCATTTGCATATATTATGTATAAGTAATTGCATAAAAAATCAATCTGATTGGAAACCTCCACTTTTTTATAGTTGGTTGTAAATACATAACCAAGAGGTAATTTAAATTAGTTGAATAAAAAATCCATACAAAAAACTCATACATATAAAATGTCCCCAAGGTATTTTGCTTTTGCGTCGACATTGGCGCCGGATGTCTTTGTTTATTATTAATTAAAAAAACTTATCCGTAACCAATAATCCCAAAAATGTCGATATTTGGTAAACATATTTAAATATATTAAATTGCTTGTGTCTGTTAATTCGTCATTTGGAATATCAACGGCTCGTTATCTTCTTATCAATATTTATGTCTTCATCAAAATATTTTTGTCAAACTCGAAAACAAACGCATTTTATAGCCGCCCCAAATACTCTATTAAGATCACTTAATTTAAAACTGTATAAAATTTAAATAAAACATTGCTAAATAATCATTAACTTCAAACAAACTGAATCGAGACTCCAAAACAAACTTTATAAATATACTAGCAGTGCCCGTGAATTCGTTTTTTAATTTAAATTAAATAAAATTAGCTTAAGCTACTCCTTATTACATTAGCTATTTGCCAATGAAAGTCCCATAAAAATCAGTCCAATTATTTCAGAGATTAGCAGGAGCAAATAGACAGAGAGACAAGAAAGATAAAAAATGCTGGCAAATAATATATCGTGTATACGTAAATATCGCACCCTCAGTAATGTATGAGCTCAATTCTCAAACAAAGAACGAGTCGGACTTGTGCACGAATGGTTCTGTACCATTAACTATAAAAATGCAAAAGAAATCAAGTTCGTTGAATGGAAGCATCCTTTATATGCTTATTTTAATCTGTTTTTAGTATTTTTTGTAATAGCGGCAACAGGAATACATCATCTGTGAACATTTCAACTGTCCAGCTATCGCGGTTCTTGAAATACAGCCATGTGACAGACAGACAGACGCTTAGAGATTCTGAATAAGCACATCACTGCTTTTTTTTTCAAAAAATGTGCTTTATATTTATGTTATGATTCCGAAATTTGATTACTTTTCTTTCATCGCTTACTAGTAGAAATAATCATTTTGCGCCCGTAGCATTAAATATTACAGTTTACAAAAAAACCATTATCCCTTATATTACTGAGGGTGCGATAACCGCCTCGCCTCGATGGCCGAGTGGCTAGGGTACACGCCTAACCGCATCGACTAACCGCGACGCTCGGGTTCGATTCCCAACGGGGAC
>DVZL01001067.1:0-19235 GCA_018236625.1 Lasaia peninsularis
ACATTGACTAGGTGGTAGAGTCTTGCAACGACTCGCCCGGATTGGTACCACCACCTTATCTATTCCTGCCACAATAGATGCAGTGCTCGCTATTGTCGTGTTCAGATTTGAATCGCAAGGGGCTTCGCACGGGTATAATATACATGTTATATACTATCACTATATATTTAAGAAAACCGCATCAAAATCTGTTGCGTTTTTTTAAGATTTAAGCATACATATGGATATAGGGACAGAGAAAGCGACATTGTTCTATAATATTATGTAGTGATTAAATTCCTGATACATATAGGATTCCTACAACCTTATATTTTGGGATCGTAATTGATATTAAAAGAATTCATAAATATCACATCAAGCAGCGACATTTCGCAGACGCCGTGTCTTTGACGTCACATAATATTTAAAAACACTTTCATTAAATCGATTTTACAATCATACCTGTATAGTTACATCAAGCAATTAAAACAAAGCACGCGGGCGTACAATAATAGGTATTATAAAAAAGTTTATAATCTCATAGCCGGGAAATAATTGTGTGTATGCGTCCGTGCGTGCTAAGCTTATAAAAAACTTATAGAACAAGTGGAACTACCCGGTAATCGAACCCGGGATCTCGTGCGTCAAAAACGGACACTGACTTATAAAATTGTAAATAATAATTTATTAAATAGGTGAAGGAAAATGCGGCATGGGCATTAGGCTATATAGGAAAGCACAGCGAACTATTGGCTGGATTGGTCGTGGACGCTGGGACATTGCCTCTGCTTGTGCTAGCCTTTCAAGAGCCTGAAATAAGTCTCAAGCAGGTACTTTCAGACTAATTCCTGTCTTCCTATTGGATCTTTAGGTAATGCTTTTAAAATTTATTCATGTCTTAGATGCGCTTTTACTTTAGGGTTACTTTGCTGAATGGCAAAAATGGAACCCTAAGGCCTTCGACATATCAATATGTCACTCCCATATTATTCCGTACGTAGATGTAATAAAAAAAACTAAATTAATGGAGAACTCCTCAAATATAGAAAGTAACAAAAAATATTCCTAAAATCTTTCTATGATGGGGTCTGTAGATTTTTATTTTAAATTACATTTAGTTTTTAATATCAACTGCCAGAACAATATTATAATTTTCTACCGGCGCGGCGTGAAATTAGTGATTATTCCCACTCTCAATATAATATGTAGATATATGCTCAAAAAATCTATGCTTCTAATACGAAACCCTTCGTTGGCGTCTCCGAATCGCACGTGACCACTTTTTTAAAAAAAAGTACCTTCACGCCTATTATCCCCGAAGTAGTAGGCAGAGGTGTGCTAATATATCCACGATTCGTAAGTCCAGTAGATATACTAGAACACCCAGGATTAGCCAAGGTACTAGGGCCCTAATGTGATAGGTGGCAAACCTATCGCCACTTCGGGCACATTTCAATCCCGAGCAATGAAATGCTTACTCAGAAAAATCTGAAAGACATTTAAGGAAAGTTGCCCTACCTGGGAATTGAACCCGGAACCCTACGTATTTAACCGTCTTAACAGGCGACACCTATAGCGTTACACCACAGAGAAAATATATGTTTTTTTAAATATGTCGTTCTTTTACATTAAATTACTTTACATTTTAAAATTTTTTTAGATAGCAGCAGGAGCTTTGGTAGACTTGGCTCAACACAAACCCGAAGCGGTAGTGGATGCTGGGGCGATCAGTCACTTAGTTCGTGGCTTAGACAATCAAGATCCTAAATTAAAGGTACCATACTTTCTTGCTAAACAGCTTTTAATACAAATATCTTTTTCTTCTTAATTTCATTTAACAAAGGAAGTAGTACTACAGACTACCTCATAGGATCTACTTGTTTATAATTTTTCATTATGTTTTTTCATTATTATTATTATGGTTCATTATGCAAATTATATACATATAAACCTTCCTCTTGAATCACACAGTATTAATAAAACCGCATGAAAAACCGGCGGGTTGTTTTAAAGATCTTAGCATAAATAGAGACAGACAGAAATGACAAGCGACTTTGTTTTATACTACGTAGTAAAGATGAAGTCGGAATTTGATTGTCGTGACAGATAGTATACTAACAAAACACCGAGCAAATCTCGGTCATCCAGGAACTTTAATTAGTATATGGAGTTCACGATGTGCAGCGTAGCACTCTCTGTGCGTTGAGCGCGGTGGCGGGCGCCCGCGCGGAGCTGGCGGAGGCGTGCGTGGCGGGGGGCGCGCTCCCGCCCGCGCTACTGCACGCTGGACACGACGCGCCGCCCGTGCGCCGCGCCGCCGCCTGTCTACTGCGGGACCTCGTCAAACACTCCGTCGATGTACGTAAACCATGAACTTAAAGGGACTATCTGAAGATCACACCCCAAACGACAATCTATCTACAAAATTTAAACAACTATCATAAGGTTGGTTTTTGCTAACGTCGTTGTTTTGAGTGTAATCTACAGTTATTACTTTTAGCTTTATATTATAAACGATCCACACTACAATATAGTTATAGACGTCAATATTACCGTGATTCTCTTTTATCATGCCGTTTATCTACTTCAGGAGCTCGTCAATCTG
This sequence comes from Lasaia peninsularis, assembly GCA_018236625.1. NCBI lineage: Eukaryota > Metazoa > Arthropoda > Insecta > Lepidoptera > Riodinidae > Lasaia > Lasaia peninsularis. Next base: position 2,585 of record DVZL01001067.1, read on the forward strand.
TCCGTTTCAATATAATGTCACCACACACTAGAAATACAAGGTATTTTTTCACTTCGTGTTAATCTAGCGGCTAGTGTCTTGATATACAGTTGACATTGTTACCTATAGGTACAGTTTATTATTCTTTACGCCTCGTGAAACTTTCAAAGTAGAACGCATTCTTAACGTTCATCTCCTATTTTTTCAAATATTAAACAAAACGTTTTTGCCTAAAGGAGCATGGCAATTAACTGCCACTTGAACTTTCTATTATCTGCAACACTTTCAGTTAGCACAATTAGTTGTAAACACGGGCGGTTGTGGGCCGCTAGTGGAGCTGTTGAGAGAAACCTCAGGCGGCTGCAGAGTGCCCGCGTGTATGGCTCTGGGATACATCGCTGGACAATCAGATCAGCTTGCCATGGCCGTTATTGAATCCAAGGTGGGATTTTAGGTGGGGTAGTTTGATGGTAGAGAAAATTTAGATCACTTATAGCCAGGACGGATTTAGATTTTAAACAGCATAATGGTAGTTTGACGCTAGACTAGATTGGGATCACTCACGGCCAGGATACGTAGGTACATAAATATCATTACGCCAGGTCTCTTGTGGGGTAGACAGAGTATCGGGTCCCATAATACTCGCTTAGCTTCCTCCACGTTCATTATTCTCTTCATACAAAAACGCCGGTTTCGGAGACTCTTGACAACACATTTGGATAATACTTGAGCTATTTGGTCGTGCAACGTCAACATACTTAGATCTACACTGGTACCTATAGTTTCGCATTACATTCGCATTGTATTTCTGTTTTGTCAATCTTTCATAATTTTGGTTAAATAGTGATATGCTTTTCGCTGCGTTGAAAATGTGTTCGGAATTATATTTCAGACTTACAAATTAGGTAAGTACCTGAAGGTTGGTTCAAGCTGGAATTTTCAAGAGCATACTATTGACATCTTTAGGTGTGGTACCTACAATCTGATCAACTTTCATATACAAGGTTTAAAAAATTACTATCCATGGCTATATATTGACCTACATTAGTATGTAGTATGCCCTCAGGATATTTGTCCAAACTATGATGTGTGCTCGTTGCCTAATAAAAACACGTTTCGAATATTCGAATGTATCATATCTCTAGTCACCAAACTAGTTTAAAACTTATTTCGGTTATAACGAGCAATTATAGTTTAAATAAATATCGTCACATGGTACTATACTTATGCATCTAGGATATTAGGCCACGTCATGATGTGACGGGAGACAAGATCGTCGCCATATTGGTACAAATCCAATCATGGGTAACGTTATGTTAATAGTAAAAATAATAACTTTTGTAATAATAAAAAAAAGCCTAATAAACATAAATAATAATCATAAATTGAATTCGTATCTAATAGGGTTATATTTGGTCTTAATAAGTAATAAATGATTCTATTTTGCTACAATATAGCATGTAAATTTTTACTAAAAAATTGAGTCAATACCTTGTTTTGAGTCCCATTTTTTATTTCAAATTATTCTACATTTCATACATTACATTAAAAATTAAGATATGACATCATAAATTGTATTAATATAAACATTAATTAATGTAAAAAATAAGAGTGTTTTTCTGATAAACTGAAACAAACTCATAGATAGAACCAGAAAGGCATAACTGTGTGTGTTATAACTGGAGCATGTATACTAGGCCATCGTTGTTCTTGTGGACATATTACAAAACAATGATGCCGAAGACGCGGAGCTGTGTGCGGCCGCCTGGGCGTTGGGTCATATTGCTAAACACTCGCCTCAGCACAGTCTCGCTGTTGCCGTAGCGAATGCCTTTCCGAAGCTTTTGCAAGTATGTTTCTTATGTGGCACGTAGTTTTGAAATATATGTGCAACAACTCGCCCGGGTAGATATCCACCACCTTACCTATTCCTGCCGACACAATCACATTGTCATGTTCCGGTCTGGTGGGTGGGGTAGCCGATAAACTTGCACATAAGGTCCAATAGCCCGACCACAGGGCAGCGGCGCACCTAAAACATCTATGGTGTCTATAGGCCACGGTTGTCTCTTATTACCAGGTGACCCGTGTGCCTGTTTACTGTCTTATCCCATAAAAACATACATTTCTCAATTGGAACACGAAAGTGATGAGCACCAACATAATGAAATTAGAAGCAAGGGTCGATGAAGTCAGTGTTACCAAACCGAGCGAAACGTTGCAAAACTTTATTCATGTTTATGGTGTAAGTGACAAGCAAATCGAATCTTGAATGATATGCAATTGGTCTAAAGCACTGGCCATCACCTTAAGCACTCCAATTTTATTTATTTGTTTAGATTAGATGATACGGAATCGTTCGAGCGCGAGTCCGACTTGCACTTGGCCAGTTTTTGGATTGTGCCTTTATATTACTGAGAGTGCGATATATTATCCCACAATTGTTATCATCGTTATAATGTCACTTATTGTGTTGTAGATGATCAGTAATTATTATTTTCTGCGTATTGTTATATTTTATCTTGATCTCCCTTGCGACTTTCAATTCATTCTGGAAACAGTCTGTAATCAGACCTGATTCCACCATGTTTCCAGAGTGTGTTTGTTACATTTGCCCATTATGTTTCCAGACTAAAACCAGAGTGAATACATAGCGAAACTATAATGAATATATAATATAATATTCCAAAAAATACAATATCCACTTGGGGTACGTTCTGTATACGCTCTGGAAACAATATGAAGCCATTACCACTGTTTCCAAAATGACTCTGAGGTTGCGAGGGCTGTGTAAAATAATTGCATGGAACCTTGTATTTTACCACAATTCCCAAGCCTATGTTATTAAATGTTAGCTGCTATTTGTGGATCTAGACACACAGATAGGCTGAGGTCCATATGCACCCACGATTAGCCGACGATATCAGATCCCATGATGTGACAGCTGGCAAGTCCATTGCTAGGTATATCGGGCACAAATCCAATCTCAGTTAAATTATTCAAAAAACTGAAGAACTAGAATAACCTAGAGATTCGGGTTCAATGCCAATGATGTTATTGTAATGAACATAGATTGTTAGTAGTTATATCAATGGTACAAGAACAAATTTAATAAACACCCCGAGGGGTTCATGAATAAACAAGTAGCTGTCCCGGGGAGCTTCGTACCACTTCCTAATCAATTTTTAACCAAATCAGTTCAGCCATTCTCGAGTTATAAATAGTGTAATTAACACAACTTTACTAACAACTTACAAGCATCTGTTTGGCACAAAACAAATTGTGTAATGTCGCCTGTATATTTTACAATCTTGGTAGTAATAGTTACCCTTATTTTATGGTTAGACCCGGGGTAAGTAAATTAAGTATACTAGCAGTAAGGAGATATTTCCCTGTTATAGTTGTATACAAATCCTAAAACTTCCGGGGAAGTTCAAGCCAGAGTCGCCTGTGCCCTTAAGCAATCACTTCAATGCTGCTTGCACAGACCTGCACTAGAGCCTTTACTGCACGCGGCTCCTGCTAATATACTCAAATATGTTCTGGCGCAATATGCAAAGGTAAGGTTATGTTTCAAATATAGGACAGTAATAATTGAAGCATTTTTGTTGTAAATATTATCATGTTCACCTGTTTTAAAGTTATTACATAGATTTACACAAGGCATTAAATTCTTTTAAGGATTCTCTATCCAAAAGAGTAAATAAGGATCCTAAGCCCAGTGACAGACTCTGTCTGTCACTGGGCTGAATGTTGTAAACTGTAATAGAAATTTGAAATTTTCACATGTGATGTATGTTTGTTGTCTCTTTAAATACAAATACTAGTAACGGAATAAAATTTATATTTAAAGGTTGCTCCAATACAACCAACGTGATTTTTTTGCATTTTAAAGAGCATAATGGAATGGGGCCCTCATATTTTTAAATATATGAAGTCTGACTTACACTTGGCCAGTTTTTTAAGACCCATTAAAGTAAAAACCTAGATCCTCATGATCTGCAAAGGTTTATATTGAACATACAATCTTTGTTCTTATTAAGCAATGAATTATATTCATTACTACAAAATAAATATAAAGAAATATGCACAATAATTTGGTTATATTGTATTTCTTGTGATCATATTGTGTGTTCCAAGTTGCAGTTATGATCAGGTTGAAGAGAACCTGAATTTATAATATTGAAATATATTATATTCTAAAGTTTCAAATTATCACACATTGCGTTCTGCAAAAATCACATTTGAGCTTTACCCTCAGCTCAAAGTTACACTCATAATAAACAGTTTAATGATACAATAGCCACTTGATTCTCAATATACTGGTCCATCATCAAGATTATCATCTTCGTCCTCATAATCTTCACCATTATCAAAGTAATTGTTAGCATAATCAGTTCCATCATCAATCTCCTCTTCCTGCTCCATCTCATCTTCTAAATCCTCATCATTATCATCCTCCTTCTTTACTTCTGTTTCATTTTGATTATCTTCAACATCAACAGCTTCTTCTCGATTCTCTTTATTCTCCAACGTCTGTAAACGTTTTGCGATTTCAGTAGCATCCTCTAATTTTCTCTTTTTAACTACTGTGCGTACTCGACCTACATGCGGTCTTAGCTCTGGAGGCATATTCGCCCATACACAATCTAAAACTTTCCCCTTTGTTGCATTTAAAGCTAGAAGCTTGTATTTGTCAGAATAGCGTTCAATGCCATCGGTGCGAGTGTTCACCTTAACATATGCGGGTGATTCGTGCAAATATTCTATAAATTGGTCTTTCACTATAAGCATGTAGTCTGTCGCTGCGTCACAAACCAAAGGCAAAGGTTTAGTCTCGAGTTTGGGGAACAGTGGTGGTGGTGCTAAAATTTGTGGAGTATTGTCACCTCGCGTGATTCCTAATGCTTGAATTTGATCTTGTGTTAGCGAAATTCCACTTCCTCTACCTCTCCCTCTTCCTGCCATCTTAGTTTTGTTAATAGCTTATTATCAGTAAGTTGTTTCGTAAATAAATTCTACATAATACATATTACATATTGTTTATATTTCGAATGTCAGCTTACAGTCGGCATGTTTTTGACACACATTTGACATTGACAATAAATTGACAATTTACATTTTACATTCTTTTTTTCCAAATATTGTTGGTTTATCATTTATACGCTATAAATAATATTATACATCCTAATATTGTATAAGAGGTATTACCAATGATTATATTATTATTGATTACCTACTAAAGAGTAAAGACATTATCAAGTAACAATTTAAATTTTAAGTAAATGTTCATAATATCTATGAATTAATAAGAGGCTTTTTTATCATGCAAAATATCTATCATATTATGTTCTCTGATTATCTATTTAATTGAAACATGACATAATAAAATAAATATTATGTTATACATGTAATTATATGTATGTGTTTATATATTTCAGTTTCGTCGAAATGTTAACTATAATTTGATTATAAAAGTACCGTAGATATACTAGAACACCCACAATTAGCCAAGGTAGTAGGGCCCATAATGTGATAAGTGGCAAGCCTATCCCTGGCAATGTAATGCTTATTCAGAATAAGCTGAAAAACATTGAAAAAAGTTACCAGACCTAGGAATTGAACCCGGGACCCTTCGCGGCTAACGGTTTTAACAGATGACTGCCGTACCACAGAGAGATGAGTATTGATTATAAAACTATATATTACAAAAATCATGAAGTAATGTCGTGTATTTGAGAAATTTCATTAAAATAACATAATTTGTATGGGTAACAAGTCAAATTATTTAAAATTCTGGTCTGTTAGCTCAACACGAAAAAAATACTGCAATATTATTTTATACCCATCAGTTAAAATCTAAGCAATATTTTATTGAAAAGGAATCGGCTACATTATGAAGCCAAGAATAATTAAAATGGGTTAATACCAAATAACTAGATTAATATTTATTAATTTTTTTATCATTGTTATTCAGATTTTACCAAATGACGCTAGAGCTAGAAGATTATTCGTCACAACTGGAGCATTAAAGAGAATTCAAGAAATAGACACTGTTCCGGGAAGTTCGTTAAAAGAATATATTAATATTATAAATAGCTGTTTCCCTGAAGAAATAGTAAGGTATGATATTAAATTTTAGTGAGAGTTCATACCTATCAGTTAGAAGCGTCTTTTACGAAATAAATACGTACGTGAAACCCACGTTTTATGGTACATCCGTACATATATGAATGGAAATCGTTAAGAAAACCACCGTCGCGTCGCCTATCTCTATACATACTCGTAACTACTGGTACGTTTATTGTAAGTAGGATTTTTTAAACGTTTCCACTATCTGACGGCGACAGGAACATATATTCCAGCGCAGTATTCATTAAAATTATTTTATTATTTGCAGATATTATACTCCAGGCTATTCAGAAACCTTGCTAGATCGAGTTGAGGCATACACACCACAGGTAAAATATACTTTTGTATAACTACAAAAGGGATACATACTGTTTTTGGCTGTAAAACTATCGGCCAATTCACACATCATAAGCAGCGAAAATATTTTTTAGATGCTTTTATTTTAGCTGGATGTATGTATGTGTGTATGTTTAGGTGCAACTAATTTTGAACGGATATTTTATTCAACCGATTGAGCTGAAATTTTGGACCACGTTGTGTTTGGATGCCAATGCATGGTAAGCTATGTGACGTCATTCTACTTCTAACATGGCGGACCAACCAAGATGGCGAATTTGCACACCGCTAGCTCGCTTGCCTGCAAGCCAACTTGCACGCCAGCTCGCATATCAGCTTGCACGCCAACTAGCAAGCCTTTTTAAACGCAAACTTGCACGCCATTTTACACGAATACTTGCATGACAGCTTCCACGAATAGAAGCAAGCCAACTTGCTGTCCAGTTTGCACGCGAATTTGTTCGTCATAGACGCGAAAATTTTACTACAGTAGGTTATGGATGGTGAGCAAGCAGATGGATTTCCTCATACAAATATACTTCGCTAACTTCTATTGAATGTAGCAATATTTTACCAGCTCAATTTAACTCAAAACGGAACACAACAATGGCGAGCACTAGCTTTATCGCGGTTAGCTATTAATCGAAATAAGATAAACAACAAAACTCATTGTTTTGGTTATAACACCAACCCGTTTCAAATTTCAACTGATTTAAATGAGTGGAATGAGCTCAACTGGTTTGAATGAGCTCAGCGAGTTAGCAAGCTAAACTGGCAGTGGGCAGTGCACATAGCTCGAAGAACCGATGGCCGAGGGGGTAAGAAGGTTCTAGAGTGGAGACCACGCACCGGTAAGCGCAGCGTAGGGCGTCCACCAACCAGATGGAACGACGATATAGGGCAGATCGCAGGAACCCGCTGGATGCAGGCCGCCTTTGATAGATTTAATTGGTGGTCGTTGGGGAGGCCTATGTTCAGCAGTGGACGTCCTATGGCTGAGATGATAAATGAGTGGGTTCTCAGTTTGAATGTATGTTTTTTATTTGTCTAGTTATAATTCTAACCAGTATTTGCTTTGTTCCAGATTCCTGAACTCTTCACGGATAGAGTGCCCAGTGATTGCCAAAGTGAACTCACGTTAGGAAACAATAATTGATTAATTTCGAAAAAGTATATTCAATATAGTTATTTATACATTTATTGGTCTTTGTAAAGTGTCCACACGATTATTTGAATTTTGACACTTCCTCCACCAATCTGGGTGTATTCTATAGCCATAGATTGACTGACGACCCTGAAATAAGAAATAAAAATTGAAACCATTAGGAATAATCATTTCAGCCTCAATAGCGCCCATTGTGCATTATTGTGAACTCGTAGTCAATACTCTTATAAATAACCGTATTCACGATCTTATGGTATACCTACATTGATAGCGATTATTTATGTGTTATAGTAATTTGACATCTTTAGTAACGAACGATTCCAATCTCCTTTTAGGGAATAGGGAGTAATATGTGACAGGTGGCTAGTCCGTTGCCATATCAGACACAAATCCTGAGATTACTCATGTTTTCCTTCCCCGTAAGAGTACGTACTTAAGTCAGAAAAACTCTGGTATATGTCCGGCACAGACCACTTACCCCATGTTTGGGGTGTGTGGTCTGTGATGTCCGGGTTCAAACCTGGACCACCGAGATAGAATCTAGGATTTAGATTATAATCATTATAAATAATAGTGCAGTAGGATTGCCAAAGTCCCTTGAAATTAGGTCAGAAAATGATACAATGCATTTATTATTATTATTCTACCGCCACACGACGGTGCTTTTCATCGTCGTATTTCGATATAGGACATTATGTTCTATGGTTTGACGTTAGCACGCAAAAACGCATATTTTATGATCTTACCTAAATCCTTGCTTGTGGAGAAAGTTTAAAAGCTGTACTCCTGGAATGTCAACCTCAAAATATTCTTTATGGATATAGCTCCTTATATTGGCGTTAATAATGTCGTTTTTTAAATCTTCCACACTTTGATTAGACAGCCCCTACAATAATATCAAATAAGATCAGCTATATTCAAAGTATGTACCTATATTCAATGGCTCAAAAAACTAAACACCCCTAAAATCGGATCAACAATCGATGTATCCGTTCATTCCGTCGATGTGCATCAAGATATAAATTTTATAATAGGGTTCCGTACAGTAATTCAATTGTCGAAATCAGTTCCATTTCGCTACCCACTGCCCCATACACTAGACCATAGTGACTAGTTGAAGTTAATTATTATTTTATTTATAATCTAGCTGTGTCCATGACTACGTCCGCGTTTTTATTTAATTACTTTATTTTATACATTTCTGTAACAAAATTTTAATATAAAACACGCCGCTTATAGATAACAGCTAGCTTTAGTTTTTAGTTGTCAACTTGATGCTGACGTTAAGTCTCTGGCAAAATTACCCTTCAATTTATTAAAATGTAAGGCAGTCACGGATTTCTTCTTACATAAGGTTACCTTACCTTAACTTTACACGTAGTTTCTCCAGTAGATTCAAATTCAGACATCAAAATATAAGACATATTTAAGCTATGTAAATTATTGAATGTAAAAGATTTCAGGAGCTGTCTGCAGTCTTAATATTATGAACTGTGTGCGCGATTTCCACACCAATGTAATTATACATTTTGATATCTGAAATTGTGGTGTCGGTTAAATGATAAATAAAATAGAGCGGAAGTATGGGTCTATAGTTTAGAGTAAAATAAAAATTTACTGTTATCTATGGATTGCCTAGTTAATATATAAATTTTATTATAATAACTATCATTATACTACATAATACATAATTTTGGATAAAAAAATGGTTCTTTTCTGTTTACATTAAGTTTTGTAGGTTCAGATATCCATCTGGAATTTATTAATTATTCCCATAATATGGGGAGTTTTTACTGCTCCAAAGATTGAGCTCCTTCGGGCAGAAAAAATAGCCACTACTTGTGTAATAAAAAAAAAAAGGAAGCGTCAGTTACATGTATCTTATATCTTCAGAAAGAATCAATAAGATATCTTATTTTGTTATATATTTAGATTTTGCATGTAAATAGGGTTGATGCATGATGTTATCCCTTGAAACAAATAATACACAACTTAAAAATATTTTTTTATTATTTTGGTACTTACAATAGTAATATGTAATTAAATGAATATATTTCTTTATGTGTGTATGTGTGTTTGACCTGAAACAAAAAAATTAATGTGAATATATATTCCAAAGTTTAAAATCATTTACAATCAATTTCAAACATCAGAGTTTAAATGTCTGCAATAAGATTCTAGATATATGCTTGTCAAAATGCTCATCATTTTATAACTATGGTTCCTTCATCAAGATTATTAATAAGTCTGTAGAATGATTTATTATGACTTTTGGTGACTGATAATTATAAAATACTCTCAAGACTCATTTAATTAGTATACAATACAAATTGGTATAAAACAACAAAATATTACCTTTTTATTCCGAGATTGAATGGTTTTGCATGAAGTTGAAATTTCAAGAACTTGAGCACAACCTGGCCAAGCATTATCTGCAGACAAAATAAACATAGCTGTTAATTATATGGATAATTTTTATGACATTAGTATTTTAATTAGGAGATTATCTCAGTTGTTACCATACCATAATATCCCCACGGCTTAGTGAGACAGGGATAACAGTAATTCATCATAAAATGTTCATTAATGTACTGTTAACAAAAGTATGAAATAATAAAAATATACATTTGAATGCAGAAACAAAAATTTTTAGCTTCTACAAAACACAAATAGTCATACAATTGGGAGGGATTTTGAAGAGCACTGGTATAATTGAATAACATACCTAAAATGGTCAAGAAATTTTCATATCCCGTTATCTAGTTGATGCTCGGCCCAATACTGACTCCACCTTAAATAAATATTTACGATTAGTATTTGTTAAAATAAAAATGAATAATTGTTAATAAATGTTTTTTTCAGATGTTACCATACCATATATTCCCCATGGTTTTGTGAGACAGGGATAACTAATTATTATCATCACGGTAAAACAATATTGTTGTAATAAACTACTTTACGACTACAACATAGTAATTATACAATGTTAAGGTAATAATGTAGGATCTTGAAGCTATGAGTAAATTTAAATAAACATTTTTTGAAAAGATTTGGTTATTTTTTAAGCTCAAAAAACTAGACTTCTAAATCTTTTATGAGTGTCCAACAATTACATCAAGTTAAAACATATAGTTTAGTATACCTACTCATTGATTGCCTCTTTGGTTGAGGGATTAGCGTACACACCACTGACTACCCGCAAATTTCAGGTCAGATTACTGACAGGGATAGACATTTGTGTGATGAACATGTATTTCTAGATCTGGATGTTTATTAAATTTATCACTGTATCGTATTTTTGTATATTGATACCAATAACATATAATTTGCTTACTTTTGAGTTAGATCAATTTGTGTAATTTGTCCGGGGACATTTAGAGTGTATACCAAAATGTCAAACAAAATCTTGCCAACTAGTGAATTTGAAATAGAAATGCTTAATTCCAATAACTACACGAGAAACTTGAGTCTGTATTCTGGCATACAAAATTTACATTTGGAATTTTATTTATACATAGTATTTCTTTTTATTAGAATGCTTAGCTCTTAAACACAAACATATAATTGGCCGTAGGGTTGAAACAATTGGTAAAATTTGTGCCAATGTATTTATATAATTAATAATTTAAGAATATCTGTACAGGTGAAGAGGAGTTCAATTATAAATGCAAATAAATACTTACCATTCAATTCTTCACTGATAGATCAGTTGGTGGCAATTTTCTGTGAATACCTATACAAAAAAAAAATTGCAATTAGTTTTTTATAGCACAATACAATGGTGTAAATTTTATATAGATATCTTATCAGTAAAAGTTTCTCATCAAAAATATATGATATATGCTTGTAAAAACATCATAGAGATCAAACGTGTCTACAACTTCATGTGAATGAGCACAAAATTAACTAAGCACAAACACAAATTAAAATAACAAATATTCATATATTAATTATTTGTAGGAAACAAAAAATCTCTAGTTTTATACAAAATGTTATTTTATCAAATTTAATACATACTTAAAAGAAATAAGTTTTGAGATTACTATCACCATTATTATAAAAAATGACATTTTTGATATATTGAATACTATTGCAGTGCTCAGAACGAAATATAGTGCTGTAATTATACCCAATTTTAGTAAAATCAATATTAAGAAAAATGTCTATCTATTAAAATAACTTATAAAAACTACTTACTGAAAATACGCAACATGAGCTTGTATTTTAGGTCCATATTGAGAGGATTGTATGTTTTCTAATCTTTGTAGTACACCTAAAAATTAAAAAAGTTTTAAGTCCTTTACATAAATTATTAAACAGTTATTGCAATAGCGTTACTTTAAATAAAGTCAGATTAATCAATCAACATGTTACTTCAGACTGGGGCGATATCAATATCATCATATTAAATTAAATAATTAGCTGAAAATATTTAGTAAAACAGTTATAACTCTAAAATTGTACTCTGTTTATGAATTATATACATTTGTATATAATATAATATAAAACTATATACTTCAAAACTGTTAATTTGTTTATAAATATATTACAACTTACCATTCAAACATACTGAAATTGCTCATACAAAGATAGTTCTTTAGGAATGTAGCTGGTATTAGTCCTTTCTTAGATATTTTTGTTTATCTGAAATTTAAAAAATATGTTGTAGAGTTTTCTTCTACATTATTTTGAAATAACCCATTTATATTTAACATTAATCAGTTTTTATCAATCATCACTTATCAGATAGGGGCGATACATATGTCATCATTTTATTGGAATATAATAAATTACATAGTTGAATACCAGTATTAACCAATGTAATTTGTCCCTGAACTGGCAAATGGGTTTAACGATTTTTCTTGCAAGTATTGAGGTGGGTGTCAAATCAGATGGTACTGCCGCCATCTACCTGGCTAAGAAATCTTTATCAAATAATATATACGTAACTGTTACTGTTAGGCAAAATGAAGTTCGTAGGTACACCTAGTTTAATATATGTTTCAAAAGATCTTTCAATTAGTGTTCAAAAAATCTTATAATATTCAATTCCTAAAATTAGTAACTTTATATAACTTTAATCTTACCTAATATTATTTTCAACATAATTATGATCAATCTTGGCAAGAAAAAAAACCCTGTAATAAGAAAAAAATAATTGCATTAGTCAGAGTAACTATGGAAAAATATCAATTTTCAATTGAAAAAGAAAAAATCAGAAATGATCAATCATCAGTGCTCAGTTAGGGGCGATACATTTAAACATCATGGTAACAATATTTTAATTTTGCAATATATTTAATAAAAAAATTACCTTTTGACTTTTTTTTAACTAAGTGGTGACTTGCTGTCTTTCTTTGCCTAAAACAAAAGAAAAAAAATTTAAATTATCCTAATACAAATTATAAAACATGTCAAATTGAATCTATTACTTGTGAAGTAACACCTGACCATAATATGTGTAATTATTAACATTTTAAACATTTCAAATTCAGACAGGAATATATCAATTCTCTATAATTTCACTGAATCAATTTAATTTCTTATCTTACAAAAATCTCAATTTGTAAAACCATGTAGTAAATTATCATTAATAGATACAAAAAAAATTCAGTCATGAGTCATGAACAAGAATTGCTCGTTTAAAGGTATTAGATACATTTAAAAACTAAAATGTCCCATTCAACCCTTAGATATAATGTTATATAAACAATGTATCTTACACAGAATGCATTTCAATGTTCCTATCCAGAGTCAAGCATGCCAGTTAATATCTAGCACACATCGGCTTTGGTAGGGTATTTATTGTTATTTCATACTGTAAATTTCCAATTTAACTCTTTTTAACAACGCAGATGAGATAGAGTATTATCCAATTACTCATATATATTTTTTAAAAATTTGGTTTGTTTTCAGTCAGTATTCATTAAATGTAAATTCTTTTCTGTTTTATTTGTTAATGAAGAGAAAACAAAATAATACTAACCTGCCAGTAGCTTATAGATGTAGTCACTATTATTATGTTTTGTATACATATCTGAAAAAAAAACCCTTTATTAGTATTTTTAAGTACAAAAAAGTTTCTTTAACATTTGTTACAATGCATTTTCAGATTGATCAATCATCAAAATTCAGTTAGGGGCGATACAAATATACATCATTTACCTAGTTACTATATGTTTCTACATAGATGTCTCACGGAATTTACGACAAGTAGATTTTGCATACTAAAAGTAAAATAAATAAATAATAAACAAATAGACTTGATATAATATTTATTAGTTTTTTTGTCTTTTTTTAGTAATATAACTTCTTACGATTGTGAAATTGCTAGTTTTTGTGACATTGGATCTAATTGTAGTTCAGATTGTTTAATAGCACTACATAACATAAAAGTCGCTATCTGCTGTAGTCCCTATCTGCTTAGAACTTTAAAACTACACAGCGGACTTTGATGTGGTTTTTTATATGTATATCACGTGCATAATATACCCTTGCGAAGCTGGGGCAAATAAATAAAAATTTACATTTAAAAAATTGTTCAATATAAATTTTATAAATAAAACTAACCTTGAAAATAGAAAATGCGATTGCTGATGACAGTTTTTTCCGGAACCTGCAAAGAACAAAAAGCAGAAGTTGTAAACATACTGCATGAAATATACTTGTTTAGTTCCAAATACATAAGGATATCTTAATAACTTCTTTTACCCTATAATGAAAAGTTTTAGCCTACAATAAAGAGTTTTGTCACACTCATCCCTTAGATAAACTGCTATATAAACAGTGCATCTTACACAGAGTATAATTACTGTTCCTATCCAGAGTCAAGCATGCCAGATTTGTCTGTGCACACATCGGCTTTGGTAGGGTATCTTGTACTATATTTTAGAATCAGAAGTGGTAGTAATTCTGCTGCAAGCTAATTAAATGCACTTTAGATACATCTTTCTCCAATAAAAAAAAACGTGAAGTGCAAGTTGGACTCGCAAACAGAGGCTTATCTGTGAAAATTTCATCTATCTAGCTATCAATGTCCATGAGATATAGCCTGGTGACAGACATATGGACAGTGGAGTCTTAGTAATAGTGTTGTTTTTTACCATTTTGTCACTGAACCCTAAAAGAGATTTTAGTAGTGCTAAGTTAGTGAGAACACAGTTTAGTTTTCTGCGGTGATAACTAAAACATAACTGAACGTCTGTAGAAATGTCACCTACAAACAAATTAGAGAAGACTAAGTTTTTTATCTCTTTCTATCATTGGTGCTGAACTTAAAATAAGTTAGTAACTGGTACATAACTTAAAATAAGTGAATGTAAACAGCTGCAAGGATTACCAGCACTGTATAATTAAAACCTATAATTTATACAATGAAACCTCATGTATATCAAAACATAAATAATTTCCATTTCATTTCATATGCATTGGTTAAAAAAAACATAATGCTAATGAAAACTTACCAGGTCCAAATTTTATTTTGTGTGCAAAAGTACTCTTTGTTTTGTAGATAATTGTGCTTGACAAAAGCATGATTGTCATGGATTATTCTTCCCACTTTTATATGGCAGATGTAGTCATTAGTAAATAATGTGTTAGTTATAACCAATGTTACTGTATTTTATCTGAAACAAAATAAAAATTAATTTGCATTTAATTTGTTAAGGTCAAGTCGAGTACAGGTTTTTACTATATAAAATCAGTTTTATCGGTAAGTTTGTAATCATTACTCATACGAACGAAACATTTAAATTCATCATAAGATATTTATTACATTTAAACCAAACATTCCCAGCAGATATTCTGTGTGAAAAAGATTAAGAGTTTCCTTAGCATTATATTTATCTGCAAAACTTAAAAATAGGAGAATATAAAAAATATTTTGTTCCGACTTGACTAAAATCACACTCATTAAAAAATATCAAAATGTATACATACTATGAAAGAATATCAAAACATATACATACAAAACTAAACTTACCAGGTCAAAATTTTAATTTGTGCGCAGCAAAAGTTCTTTTTGTTGTGACAATATGCTCGAGAAAAGTATATTATCATGAGTGATTCTTCCCAATTTAATATGGCAAATTTTAATTTTAGTTATAAACAAAGCTACTGTATTTTATCTGAAACAAAATTAAAAATGTACTTGCATTTGATGTGTTAAGTGCAAAGTTGAGAAGTTTTACCATATATAATCAGTTTTATCGGTAAATTTGTAATCATTACTCATACGAACGAGACATTTAAAGTCATCATAAGAATTTTCTTTCCCCTGTACATACATTACAGACACTAAGTCTTATCAAATATATCTATCACATTAAAACCAATAATTTCTTGTTGATATTTAGTGTGAAAAAGGTGAGGTTACCTAGCATTCCATTTATGTGTAAAACTTAGAAATACGAGAATTTCAAAAATATTAATAACTTACATAGTCAATCCTAGCTTGGCAGGTTAATTTGTCTGTAAAAAATAGAAAAAAATCACCTATTATTACATGTTTAGTCCATATTGAAATGATGTTAGCAATTGATATATTCAGTTTAATCGGTAAGTTTGTAATCATAACTCATACGAACGAGACAGAAAATCATCAGTTAATAAATGATTCCTAGTCATTAACATTTAATTTCACAAGAGTTTTATACATTTTTTATATTTCTTTTAAGGGTAGAGATCTCTCTCGCTGAAAATAATTTCGCCCTGAACTGTAATATCTTTAAGGGAATGTTTTGATATATGTACAATAAAGAATTAAATAAATAACTTGCTAATTTAACATTTTCCCATGGACAGTTAGGCTAATGGCTTAATTACAATAAATCTCTAAATCTAAGTTAAAAATATCAGATATTTTTTTTAAGTATTAACTTACATTTTTTGCAGCTACCACCATCCAGAATTTATATCTGAAAGAACAATTTTTATCATGAAATAAATAATAATTGATTTTGCATTGATTATTATAGCAGTAATCAGTTTAAGCTTCATATCATTAAAAATTCATACGGACGAGTCAATATAATAAAACTA
>DVZL01001068.1:0-19231 GCA_018236625.1 Lasaia peninsularis
CAATGTCATTATGGCGGCAGGAATAGGTAAGGCGGTGGATCCCTACCCGGGCGAGTTGCTGCACAGCACTCTACCACTAGTGATCTTGTTGGTAGTAACCGAGTTAACCAATGCTCGCCTCTTACGAGCTGCCTGGTAGGAAGGCAGTTGGTCTATTCAACACAGAAGACCCGGACCAACATGGGAAAAAAATCTCCTGTTATTAAGAGGCTAATATTTGTAAAGGCAAACTAAAAATGTTCAGCCAAACAATGTTACTTTTCAACTCTTCTCAAATTCCTACCGTGAATGAATTGAATTAACTTTGAACATAATTTTCCATCAAAAGATAAATCTCTTCATTTCCGCGGGTAGTTACATATTCTAAATCTTATCTTCAGAATATTATCCTTAGAGCATAAATTGTTTCGACCTTTTTCCAGCGAAATAAAGGCAAAAAGACGGGTTTTGTAATAGCAAGAAATACAAGTCCGTCTTCAGCATTAATTTAAATGTATTCTAGAGATCTGAATACATATTACATTTCTAATAAAGATCTATTTTCAATACGTAGTGTTTCTATATCTAGACTGGTTAACCTCTATTACTGCAAATTTTGTTGAGTTGACACAGTCAAAAAAAGCTAGCCTAATCACTATCATCTATCTCACTCTCAAGATAGATGTTTAATAATATGAATGGATCTTTGTTAAGAGTGTAACCTCAATATAAGCAATCATATTGAGGTTACACTCTTAACAAAGATCCAGTCTTGCAAAACTTTAGTCCAGAGTAAAAAACTAGATGGCGCTGTATACCAATGTATGGAGCTAATATTTAGTTAATTCTTATTTTAAATCAGATAGTTTATTAAGGTTTATTATAATAATAACAAATGAATCTGTAATATGACACATATTTGCTATGGTTGATAGATGTCGAATATCATCTGATAAATTGGCTTTATCATTGTTTGTGTCAATCAACAGGTACGCGTAACTATTATTTTTATTTCTATGTCACTATGAAACTATATTATTATTTCTGTTATCATAACCATTATCTATTACTACTAATACAGAACGGATCCTGAATCTATTTTTCTATTTTTACTCCTTTTTTGGGTCGTTCAATGTTTTTTGGGTCGGCTTCTTCTACTGGTTGCTTTTACTGCGTTTCGAAATATGATACCAATCCTACCAATTTACGAAAAATATGTCAACCGCCAGGGACTATTTAAAGCTAGTTTTTAATTTATTCGCTGTACAACACATATAAAAGTTGTCCCGTATGTAAGCGTTTTTAGGATTCTACGTCCAAATGGTAACAAATGGGAGAAAGATCTTTATTGGAGCCCAGACTGTAACTTTGTGTTAGCTAGAGTATTACAGTTGCTGTTACAGCAAAATAATATTTAAAGGCGACTTGTCATACAACCAATGTGATTTTATAGCTGTTTTTATATATTATGATACTGAACTGTTCGTGCGCGAGCTCGATTAGCACTTGGTCAATTCACCAGTCCAGTCACCATCTCAACAAATCCATCTGCGTGACATTTTGTTTCAAGCTCACTCTATACTAATTTCCTCTATGGCAATATAATACGTAATCCTTTTCAGCCCACTGAGTAAGTGTCCGAACACATGAGGGTGAGATAAGTATTTTTAAGCTGATAGACAAGGCTTAAAGCTTTCGCAAAACTAGGTTTAAATTCAGTTAATAAAAGGTTCGGGACCAACCTCAAAGCCTTTCGTATCAGACGTTTGAATATTTAATTTCGATTTGGAGATCCACGTTTTTGATAAGGACGGACAAATCTTGTTTTCTATATAAAATAATATATTAAAATAATTTTCAGTAGGTACTTATTCCACTTATTTAGTATGGAAATGCATGCATGTATTGTCGAAACGAATGGACCGATTTTAATTAATTTTACTATAGAAATAAATACGATTTTAAAGGCTACTATGAGTATTTATCGCAATATGTCAATAATGTCTGTTTGTACCTCTTGTATCTGAAACGGCTGGATCGATTTTGACGAGAATTTCAATAGCAGATAGCTGATATAACAAGAAATGGCTTAGAATACTTATATTTTAGAAATGTATGTAAAAAAAATAAAAATAAAAACGCGAACGAAGTCACTAACTAGTGTGAATTAAAATGCTTTTTATTTTGTTTCATTATACGTTCATACAATGTGCAAGAAGTCGAACATATATCGCAGCAAACTACGCGGCTTAGCAATTAATCTAGCATTTACTTGAAGTCAGATACAGAGGCGGGTTGAATAAGCTATTTACTGAGATGCATTGAAAAATGATATGAAAGTTTTCCATTAAGTTGCTACATATTATTTATTATAGAGCCTTGCTGGCATAGTGGTGTGCGCTTCGGACTTCAGTTTCGGTATGTCAGGTTAGAACCCAATGTATCAATGAGTGCTCTTACGGTGAAGGAATATTTTGTGTAAACTATTTAAAAAGGGTGAAAGGGTTTTTGTATTTTTTTTTAATCAGTTAAAAAGGTTGAAAAGTGCGTTAAGCAAATACATAGAAGTTCTTCAAATATTTAAATGCATGCGTTCAGAAATAATGTCATATGATTAGAACTAAACGTGCGTTCAGAAATCTATTTTGTGTAAATTTAAGTTTCTATTTCCGAAAAAAAAATTCTAAGATTTGTTCTATAGGTTAACGGAAAACATTTTTGAATTATTTTCAATTTTTATTTTCTTTCTGTATAGGTTATTCATCATAATAAAATACTTTTTTCATATATGTTTTTCTATATTAATTGTTTTGTATCATTGAATATGTTTATCAAAAAGCCTAGACTAGGTGGTACGAAGTTCGTCGGGTCAGCTAGTGTATTATAAAAAACACAACATATCTCATGAAAGTTCTCTGCAATTAATTTTGTATTTATTTGAAGTCGGAGATGCACTGGAAATGAAAATGATATAGCATTCTCTCATTAGTATTCTATTTCATACTCTCCTAGTTTTCCGCCCGTGGCTTCGCTCGTGTAAATTATTGTAATATCATAGATAACTTTGAAAGAACAGATTTTTTCGACTCATAATATTGTGTAAAAACATACCGTCTTTTTAATGTAGTCAATTAAAAGTAGCCTATGTGTTATTTTCAGGTATAAGTTATCTGACTGTAAAGTTTCATCCAAATTTGTTCAGTAGTTTTTTCGTTAAAGAGAAACAAACATCCATATAACCATCCGTACTTACAAACTTTCGTTCGTTTCGTTTATAATATTAGTAGGCCTAGGCTGTACCCACCACGGAGCTTGGTGTCGAAGTTTTTTGAAACGATAATATTTACGCTTTTACTGGATAGATGTTGATGTGCTTCTTAGATGTGTTACTTTGATTAGCAAACAAAAATGTTAAATTTTTCACATAAAAAATAAGTGCTAATTGCTATAGGTATAACTGCTGTAGGAAAGCGACTTCGTTTTATACTATGTAGTTAAACTAGACCGATTTGTCGCCATCGAAATCCCCTAAATACAAAATATCAACGTAATTGTTGGAGCTGTTTCTGAGATCGTTAGGTATAATATACAAGTATTGTTTGTTTTTTTTATGATATTGGAAGCAGACGGATTTTCTGTTGGTAAGAAATACACGTCGCCTATAGACACCATTGCGTTGCCAACCTGAGGCTGGGATGGTGAGACTCTAGCGTGAGTAAGTTTACTAACCAGAACACGACAATGGCGAACACCAATGCTATTGTGGCAGGAATAGGTAAGGCGGTGGTGCCAATCCGGGCGAGCCGTTGCAAGACTTAACCATCTAATGAATGTCACGGTGTTGGTGACAATGGACCCTGTGCTCGCCTCTTACGAGCTGCCTGGATGAAAGGCAGTTGGCCTATTGTTTAAAAATATTTAGATATAATGTGTCAAAATAACTGCAAAAGTAGGTAAATATTGCATAATCGAAAGCCGCTATCAATAGATAGTATCGTTTGAAATTAGGTTAGGCAATTTAATGTTGTATTTATATCGCATCTTGCGCGAAGCTGGATAGAATAATAAGTTACTGAAGAAGTTGTAAAACGAGGATAAAATGGCTAAAAATATTTTCTTGCCACAAACGATCGCTGTCTCTTATGCCATTTCCGTGTCTACGCTTCTAAAATATAAAGAATTCACACCTCTAACTTCGATAGGGTAGGCAGAGTTAAATATGCCCCTATGGTTAGCCTAATATGGTCCCATGATGTGACAGTTGACTCTGTTACCATATCGTGCTTAAATCCAATTTAAGGCAAATCCATGTTTTTTTTTTAGATAATCTGAAAAAACTTATAAGAACAAGTTACAAGATAAATAACAAAAATTCAGATTTCTTTTATGAAATACGACAGTGAAAAAGCAAACGCGGCCTATAGGGACCATAGATGTTGTAGGTGCGTCACTGTCCTGTGGCCGGGATCTTAGGCTTGATATGCAAATCTACAGGCTACCCTACGCTCCGAACAATACACGACAATGTCTGGCGGCAAGAATAGGTAGGCTGGTCCTCTTGTCTTGTTGGTAATGACTCAGTTAACCTATGCTCGCCTCTTAAGAGCTGCCTGGTAGGGAGGCAAATTGTCTATTTTACACAGAGGACCCGGACCAACACGGGAAAAAATTCGATACTTAAGTGGCTAGAAGGCATTTCTCTAGGATTACTAATAGGAATTCCAAGGTTATGTCTTCTACCTACGAACTCCATCATCAGATGAGCTCACTTGTACCATAATACATGTAAACAGTGTTCAATTTGTCAGGTTTTATATATGTTTTAATTTCAAAACACCAAAAGTACATAAACCTAATAACTTTAACATATACACACTAGAAAATATCCATTAATTTTAACTTGGCAACATTAAAACAAAAAAAAAACGCATAAAATAAGCTCGTTTGTTTAGGATATGTCATATACAGACACATACAATTTTAGTTTCTCTGTACTATTAGGTACTAATAAATTTTGTCAGCGTCGAGATGTGACGACTCCAGCGCCCAAAAAAAAATATCAAAATTCATCTAATCGTTTCATCATGACAATGTTAGCTTTCTTTTAGCTTAGAAGCGTATCATTATTCTATTCCAATTATGTTTTTTTTTTTAAATTCTTAAAAAAAAAGAAATATTTATATTTTAATAATTAAAATTAAAATTAAATTATTTTGACAAGTATAAAGGCGCGCTTTATACTTGTCAAAATAATTTTGACAGGTTCCAAAGATTATAATCATCCATAATAATAGATAATCTACATCACACCCACGTTAAAACATAACTTATAATTATTATTCAAAACTAGCTGTAATTATTTAGATCGGATAACTAAACACAGGCTTACAAGATGTTTACGGAGGACTAATAATAGGCTTACTGTTTCGTATTATAATTAGCTACTGTTCAAAAATAACATAATCATAACACTGTTTAAAAAAAAAGAGTCGGCCAAGTGCGAGTCGGTCTGGCGTATGAAGCGTTACGTACCGTTATTTAATTTCTTTATGTTGTTGTTATAGCGGTAACAGAAATACATCATCTGTGATGATTTCAACTTTAGCTATCACGGTTCATTAGATACATCCTGTTCACCGACAGACAGACGGACTGCGGAATCTTAGTAATAGGGTTCTGTACCCAAAGGTTAAAAACGGAACTCTAAAAACAACACAGAGTATCATCAGGGTAAAGAACTATTTAAATAGTTTAGTTTGAAATAATTCCTTCAACTGATCTCTAAAGCCTTAGCACCTCTTCCCCCCACCCCTTCACCCTAGCCTTTTTCACACCAAATCCCGTATCACATCAGATGATATTAGAGTCGCTTACCTAATCTAGGTGATTTGACAAGGTCACCAGTTTTTACGCAAAGTGACTGCCATCTGATCCCTGCAACCCAGAAGGGAAACAAGGCCCAAACCTAGACAAGGTCCATATATGAACCCGGGTTTCTCCATGATCTTTTTCTTTCACCGTAAGAGCACTCGAAAAATGTACATAAGTTACAAAAACTCATTGATACATGGCGGGTTTTGAACCTGGACTATCTAAATTGATAAAGCCATAACCGCAATACCCAAATTCGAAATCTCTGTAAATTACTTTCTTTTACGTACGAAAGGGTTAAAGTATCTGGCATTCAGATTTCGTCGCACAATGATACGGTTCATCGAACGAAAATTCGAGAAGACATACATTATTCCCGGCAACTAAACGCCGCTCGGCCTTTTTAATCTGCGACTCTATAATTGGCAGGAGCCACGATTTATTATTTCCCGTGGCTATATACGCCATATTTATAACTATTAGGCTCAGGGTTCCTTCACTGTAGACGTCATAATCAGTCATAACCTCTTTTTAAAAATTCGAGTCATAATATATTGTAAATGTCCGAAAGGACAAAAATAATGTTAATTGGATGAAAGGTTTTAAATTGACACAGAAGTGAATTTTAATTATTTCTGTTAGTCTGTGTAGAGATAGATAGTCTTTCCAAGCGGTCCTTGTGATGCGTTTATATATAATTTTAAATTTACCACCCGATCGGAACGTGGCTACTCACTGAGAAGATCTTGTCGGTTTTTCTTATTTTTTTATTTGTGATAAAGAGAGATTGGTGCTGAGGGTAGAAATGTTTAAGTATTTTATATCTTATAAAAGTTCCTAGAGTAGACAGTGACCCGATTGTTAAAAGAAGAATCAGGTTATAAATTCACAGGTTCATTTAATTTCATTGTGCGCTTATTAAATTTCTTGGTATATATTTAAGTCTTTCCATACTAGCATTCATTGCTTGTTTTCATCAACAGCTTCGCCTGGAGATTATTTTAAAAACATAAATAACTTTCAAAAACAGAATATTTTCCGACTAATAATACTTATTGCGTAAAAACATATCCTCGTTTTAATGTACTACGTTAAAAAGTAGCTTGTGTTATTCTCATATATAAGCTATCTTACTGTTAAGTTTCATTCAAATTCGATCTGTAGTTTTCTCGTTTAAAGTTTAACAAACATCCATACATATATAGTTGTAAACTTTTGCGTTTATAATATCAGTAGAATATTAGTAGCGTTGATAGACACTTATAACAGAAGCGTATAATTTGATACTTTAGTGTTAGATCAGTTTATTATTTATTTGATTCAATTTTGACACCGTTAAAACATGCCGTTAAATTCCACCAATAAAACTATTGAGGTTTTATATTTTATAGATAGAGCAAGGGAGGCAGAGAGAGAAGATTGTGATTATTTTCTCTATCTTCAATAAGACAAATATGACTGCAGCAGCTTTGAGCTTCTTCTACGTCCTAAACTTATCTGTTTCTATATTAGATGTTATAAGGGCCGGTTAGCTAATCTAGGGGATTTGACAAAGATGTCACCTTTTTGCACAGAGCTGTAGCTTCCTGACTTCTGCAGTTCAGAGGGTACACTACCAACCAACCTAGATTCATTCAAATTCGAATACAAATTACGACTTCTTCACAGTGTTTTACTTTATACTAAGAGTACCACTAGGGTTTTTCTGTAAATATTAAACGAAATCCGAATAGAAATATATTTTTTCGTAATAAAAAATGTTAGTTGCGCTTGAGTCTACTGAGTGGATTTCAAGTAAACAAACTAAATGAAAGAGGTAATGAGTTTCATAGCAACCAACGTCATAAAGAATTTATATTTTTCAGACAGATTATATATATTTTGGAATATTTTAAAAACCTCGGTGCCTTAGTGATTCGCGTTTCGGACATTTACATTTCGGTAGTCCAGGTTCGAGTCCTGCCATGTCCTAATGAGCTTTTCTAACTTAAGTACATTTTCTGAGTTCTCTTACGGTGAAGGAAGACATCGAAACCCGAGATTTGTACCCGACATGGCGACGAACTTGCCGCCTGTCACATCATGGGACCTTATTTCGTTGGCTAATCGTGGGTGCATATGTTCCTCTGCCAACGCTTATCGTGAATGTGACAAAGTTTATATTTTCTTTTTTATATTTCAAAAATAGAACACAATGTAAAATTTTATTTTAGTCAAGGTTTAACAGGAATCAATTCATAGTTATTTGTGAAAAAGACATTGGCTAAGTGACTTGCACATACGGTCTAACAGACCGACCACAGACAGTGACGCACCTACAACATCTATGGTGTCTAGGTCACGGTTGTCTCTTACCATCTGGAGACCTGTGTGCTTGTTCACTGTCTTATCCCATAAAAAAGTATAGATTTGAGTTTGGAGGGACCGAGAAAAAATAATGGACGCAGTTTTTTAAAATTATTGAATATACGTACGTATTGAATAAAATTAGTAAATGTTGATGATATTTTGTATATTTTTGTTAAGTTAAAGTGTACAAGTAAAGTATTCATGAAGAAATTAGTGTATCGAGTATTTTCTTGATGTCGCCAAAACTCTCTCGACGAGTTTAGGCAAGGATGCCATCGCTTTACCTAAGACCCTGACTTGTCTTTATGACGACTCATGACTATTTTAAAATCGATGCAAATTAAATAAACTTAACTAATGGCAAATGTAATGGCGCTTATGCCAAAAGTAAAATAATAATAAAGAGTATTATAATTTAGGAATACGGGTGTTGGATGTCCGAACCAGTTGCACAATAATACAGTCCATTGACACTCGAGAAGACATTATTCTTAGCAACCAAAAGCCCCTCTATCAGATCTCAGATTAAGGCTGTGCGTCCATAATTGGCAGTAGCCAACGATTTATAATATCCTCCCGGCTATACACGTCATATTTATAAATTTTAATAAGCGGTATGTCTTGGTATTTTGACAAAGCAATAATAAATATTTTATTGCCAAGGATGTATGATCGTGGGTCCCTCACCTGTTGCATAAAAAAATAACAAAAAACAACAACATAATACTCGCTAAGGAACAGGTTGAGAATATATATTATACTAATAAGTTATCTCATTCGTTAAGTAAACTTTATAGTGTAATATTAGAATAACCTATTTTTGTTAAATACATATGAAGGGTATGGGGAAAAAAAGGCAAACTATCTTACATTGACAATGTAAGATAGTTTGCCTTTTTTTGAAGAATGTTTCTGTGCTATGTGGGTACAATCCTACACATTGTTTTGTTATCACTCGAAGGGTTTTAGCAGCCTTATCGAGAAACGCACCCGATCTACTTTTTAAAGTAGTCTGTGGTGTAATGGTACGGCTATCGCCTGTAAAGACAGTTAACTGTGTCAGTTCCCGGGTTCAATTCACAGGTCAGGCAACTTAGCTAAGAATGTCATTCAGATTTTTCTGAGTAAGCATTACATTGCCCGGGATTGGAATGTGCCCGAAGTGGCGATAGGCTTGCCACCTATCACATCAGGGCTAATCGTGGGTGTTCTAGTATATCTACTGGACTTAAGAGTCGTGGATATACTAGCACACCACTGCCTACCCGTCGGGAATAATAGGCGTAATGGTGTTTTTTTTCGTTTAAAAAGCCTAATTATTATTCTGATGTATGAGCTATTTTACTGTAAAGTTTCATACAGATCCGTCCAGTAGTTTTTTCGTGACAGAGTAAGAAACATCCATACATATGTCATACGTACATCCATCAATACTGACAAAATTTTCGCGTTTATAATATTAGTAGGATCTTTTAGGTATATTTAAATCGATCTTAAAAACTTATCGTACTGGTTAATAATTAACTCCTAACATTGATCTTCACCTTCAAAAGCGTATTATGAAAATGTTCTCGACACGAGAAAACTGCCTTCTGATAATGAGATACCATTTATAAGATTTTATCTTACGTAAGGAGACGCCGTTTGAATACTAAGTTCTATTGTGAATGTATTAACATTTGGAGGTTATCTTCAGTATTTTCAGCACAGTTATACGGACAAGAAAGATAGGATTACAACTTTGACGTCTTTACATATGATTCTCTTAACGCCAGGTCCTTTGCGGGTAAGGCAGAGAGTATAGAGTGCCAAGTGTCAAGCTCATACTTGTCACATTAATCTCTCGGATAATATACGAGCTCGTGGTCAAAACTCGGTCTCCCCGGGTACCTATAGCTATTCACATTTGTATTGTATATCTGTGTTGTCAATGTGCTTTTAATAAACGGACGAATAATAGCATAAAAATTAAAACTTAAAAAAAATTAAAAATTAATTACCTGACAAGGCCCGGTGGGTAAAGTTTGCCGAGACAGCTAGCATGTAATAAAAGATAAATAAAATTAAAGTAACGCAGGGTAAAGAAAATTATACTATTTTATATTAAGTAATGTTGTATTTAAATAAACCGAAAAAACTCTTAGAACAAGTCGCCCTACCCGGGAATCTCTGCCGGGACTTCATGCATCGGGGTCGTACACCAACTACGCTCTCACACAGAGGCAAACTTTTATCAAAATATTGCGATGAGAAATAAGCAAAATAGACACTTTTTAACAAACCACCTCACTAATACCTCACTAATACCTCTTTATACATGATGTATACTGTTAAAAAATTAGTACAGCGAGAATATTAAAGTTGCTACAAGCTGAATCTAATGAAAGTTTGGTGTCTAACCCGGGCAAAGTTTGTTAGAGCAAAGTTAAAAGTTTAAAAGTTGTTGCGGACAATTTTAACTGAGTTAATGGATGCGATGTTTTGACGTTAATGAAGCGTTAATAATAAGTTTTTAACACATCTAAAGAATATGGAACAAGATAACGCATGCATGTAGACAGATCAATAATTTATTTTTGGGATTGAAAGGCCAACACGCAGACTTGTTCAACTACAGACACTTATGGTGGTATCGGTGCGTTGCTTACAAAGAGCTATGGCAGATTTTTAGTTCAAGGCATTGAAAGCGTCTTAAAATTTCAAGACAACCAAAAATCATAACAAGTTTTTTGACTCATTTCGATACTTCATTCATATGTATAGAACTCCAGGTAAAAAAATAGTAAATTAAAAGTCCAATTATGTAAATTTATTTCCGGTAGTGGCCATCATTGTAGCTTCAAGATTGCCATCCTAAATAACTATTTTTTTCTACGATAGAAAAATATATTTTTAATGTTATAGAGGTTGAATCATATTTTATTGCGAATAATACTATTATTTTCCCTTTTAATACGTTTTAAATATATTTTAAACATAAAAACAGCCGGTATACGGTAAATAGGTTATTAAAAATAAAGGAAACTGGCCAAAAGACTGCCATTGAGAGCAGTCAAAAAATATGACGTTTGACATTCTTCCCGTCCGAGCCCGGATGTTTTTTTTCACTCGCATCGCATATAGCTTGCGCTTCGTTGAGTTCTGTGTGTATTCACTGCGTTTTCTCCTGTTTTCGTTATTTTTTTGACCCGGACTGCCCAAGGACTTTGTTTTTGCTTCTAGATACTCGACTCGGACTGTTTATGGACTTCGATACCTATTACATCTTTGTGACTCGTGCGTGCCGAGATTCCGATACTGTCCTGTTTTTGGATATTGTTTGCCACCGTTTTTTTCAACAATTGCAACAGCTCGTAACGAAATCCCCTCTAATAATGACAAATCTTACCTCCAATGCATGGAGAGACAATATAGTGTGTGGTACCTAAGTGTCGTGTTAAAAACGTCCCGCATTGCTTAACATGCGTAATCGTTAACGACCATTGAGTTTCCTCAGTTTTCTATAACTAGGTACTAATAAGTTGTTTTAAGCAACAAGAAATTAAATAAATATGGCTGACGATGACATAACCTATAAAACTTCTTTAAAGAATAATTCAATAATCTGGAGTCCTATATTTATGATTCTTTTATCATCAGAACCTGTGAAAGACGTTCTAATAAACTAGATATATTTCATTTATAGACACTAATGTTGAATGTAACTAAAATTATATATGGAGAGCTGCCATTGCTTTTAATGGCTATCTTACACTGTAAACCAGAAAACTGAAGGTACACATTATTTTATTTCAACTATAAAGAATAAAGATTTGATTGTTTGTTTGTTGGTATTGAATAGTCTCCGAAACTACTTGGCCGATTGAAAAAATTCTTTTACTATTAGTAGCCGATATCATTCCTGATGAACATAGGCTACTTTTTACCGCGGGAAAATGTTTCTTTTTTACGCGAAAACAGATAACAGGACAAAGTTTAGGAAGAATTATCTTTCCGTACAAATCTATTTTACAAAATCTATTTTACATAACTTCTAAATGGCTAAACCGATTTTGTAGACATTTTATACGGATGTTTTGATGATTTCCTGTATGATTTAAAAATAAAATTGAACCCGGTAGGTGGTGCTGTTCTCATTATGTCAATTACGAAATAACCGTGTAAAGTCGGGACGGACAGCTAGTTTGTTATAATTATTGTTTAAATTTAAAAAGCGCTTTTTAATTATTCCCCGCCGCGAAACAACAATGAAAGCAAAAGCTGATTCATTTTAAGACGCACGTGTTTGACCGACAATAAATAATATAAACAATGCCAATTAAAACAAACGTTTATGGTAATTTCTAATTGCTTCTGTCTGTGCCGTTGGCTTGGAGCATTTAGGATATCCTGCTTTGAACAAACCGACCGAATTAATCCAAAGTTATTATGATTCATACAACTAAACTACGCCAGCGGCTTTCCTTGAGTATTTTTAAGCCCTGGTGTAGAAAAGAGGAGTTCGGTGTAAGAGCTTCATTGCTCTAACGGTTAGCGCTTCGGACTTCCATACTGGTAGTTCAGGTTCAAATCCATGTACTCGTATCAATGTTTTTTTCCGATTTAAGTATATTTTCTGAATGCACTTACGGTGTAGAAAAACACCGTGAGGAAATCTAGATTCGTGTGTCCGAATATGAGCTACTCTAGGATTGGACCTGGGGCAGAGGTCAGATCACCCCCCGCCCCACCCCCTAGAGAACCCCAATATCATCAGATACAACGTGATAAGACTAGGAACGACGAAGAAAAAGGTAAAAGAGGGGTTATATTAAAGGCTTTTAGGCTGAAAGTTGAAAACGCACCATAAACATCTTTGATTGAGTACATTTGTCTACCCTCTATATGTAAAAATAACATAATAATATTTACATTGAAAATATATACTTAAAGTCCCGAAAGGATAATATACCTTTACGATTCTTTTATCTAGTTACACCATTTTCAAACTTATCTCACCAAGATAAGGTTGAAATTCGCTAGACCGGTTGTGTTATCATCAATCATGTTATCAACCTACATGACATAGGAAGTGGCATGAACTGAACACAGAAATCGACTCCAGGAATGCCTTGACGACTTTTAAACACATCATTTATCAAGCCTAAGGGAGATAATATATTGTTGGTATTTCTTTCTTTTTTTAGAGCTCCGTACATAAAGTGTAAAATGTACGTACTCTGTCCGTCAGTGATAAAGCTAGATAGCTCTCATTAACCGTGATAGAGTAGAAATAGAGTTAAAATTTTTACAGATGATGCTTTTCTCATGTCGCTGCAACAACAAATTTCTAAGAAACAGTATAAAAAATGGAAGGTGGGGTCGATATAAAAACGCGATTTTTATGCACGATATTAATAATGCCCAAAGATGAAATTTTGAGATATAACTTGTATATTTTTATAAATCGTCTGCTCTATTAAACATTATAAAACCGGACAGTAGTGTCATTTGACTCTGAGGTCAACATCTGACCTTCCTAATTATCAATTAAGAAGTCAATTAAGAAGGAAATTCAGGTCAACTCAAAATAAGGTATTTGACCTTACCAAGGAATCCCGGTTTTTCACCATGTTTTCCTTTACTGTAACAGTACTCGAAAAACCACCCATTGATATATGGCCTGGTTTAAACCTGGACTACCAGAATAGAAGCCCGAAGCGCTAACCTAGTGGTCTATTAGTTGAAGCTCATAACCGACCACCTCTCTTTTTCCATTGGGGGTTAACACTCAGGAAATGTAGAATAGAATAACTCTTTATTGTGCATGAAAAAATATAAAAGAGTACCTTCACGCCTATAATTATTATCCTCGAAGGTGTAGTCAGAGGTATGCTGGTATATCCACGACTCGTAAGTCCAGTAGCCTACGATTAGCTAAGGTACCTACTAGGGCCCATGATGTAGGGCCCAAAGCATTTACGAAAAGTTGCCCGACCTGGGAATTGAACCCTGAGATCCTACGCGGCTAACGGTTTTAACAGGTAACAACCGTACCGAAAACATAAAAAAATTACATAAATAGACCAAGACTACCGGAATATAAGCACAAGCCATTTGGCCACCGAGGCTCTTACGAACTAAAGGGTGTACTTCTAAGCTTTTTCCATATTTTACTGGTTAAATAACTTAAAACCATATAAAATGATCTCACTTATTCAAGATGGCGTTATCTATGATCCAGAATCATTAATATGCATCACGAAAGCTGCATCAGACCGTTGAAAGGATTATAAATACTGGTGCATAATTAATGAAACCGTAAGCTTGCCCGTATTATAATTTAATATTTAAATGGCTTTCTTAGAGTCGGCTCTTGGACTATTTTCATTTATCTTTTATTATCTTTGAAATTACATAAATTTATTTAAAAAAAATTAAATTTAAATTGTAAATTATATTTTTTTTATTTAGAGAGTAAATTGGGTGTCTTGCTCGATCTAGTCGTATTTCTTTTTTGGCGGGAGCTTACAAAATATATTTTTTTGTTTTAAATATATATTTCCTTAAAGTCTGATTTTAGCAGTTATCTTAAATTAATTCTAGATTTTTTTTATTTGATTGCTGTTTTTGAAATATCCAACTTTCACATCCATGAAGTAACGTTGGGATAAGCACTGAGTTGTGCAAAGCGAGTCGAGCTCTATAGCTCAGCGTTTCACTTTGAAGTAGCATACCTATTTGACATTCTACACTTCTCGACCCTCCAAAGTCCATCTTACTCATATTTTTCCAGCCCCTCTTCCAACGGGATGGTCATATAAATAGTCGTCTTCAATCAGTAATTCTTTTATCAAATCTCAATGTTCGGGTTTCCGTCCCCGATGGGTAAAACCGACACCCTGTTACTAGGACTTCACTGTCCGTCACTAGACTGTATTTATTGAAACGTTTCAGATAGACAGTTCAAAATTCCACAGATGACGTATTCGTAAAATAACAAGTACTAAAAACAGAATAAGTTATTTATATAAAGGAAGCTCCCATACGTGATTTTTTTGCCGTTTTTATAGACCCTTCGTGTACAAGTCCGATTCGCACTTGGCCAGATTTTTCTATACTTCTGTTTATATATAAAAACAAATTTAAACGAATATCTTAAATATTAAAAATTAAAAACCATTCATAATCAAGAAAATAGGCTGAACAATTTATTAACAACGATTGTTCGAATAACGATATGCAGTTGGATGAAAAAAAAAATGTCTCGACAAAGCGGGTAGTTCTATAAAAAAAGACTACTTGAACTTACATTAAGGGTTTCATTCAATTTTCAGCCCAATTTTAATAAAAATTAAATTCATATTTCATTGTTACACAATTATTCAATGCATGGAAAAAAGTTAAGGCCACCTACAGACTGTGCCACTGTAATTGACTTCGGTCGCCCGGTCGTTAGGGTTTTTTGTCCGGCGGAATGGTGTTAATGAAGCCCGCCTCAGTGTGGTCGTTATAACTTACTCAAGTAGGTAGTATTAATTTGGAGTTGGATAATGACTTAAAAATAACTAAATTTTTCATCTGTGTATTGTTTTCAATCATACTCATACATACATTCCAAAGTAGGTCGAGAGTATCGAGTGCCAAAGGTCACGTCACGATTCCTACATTTCTTACCTAGGCTTCTCCACAATTATTAATCTATACATACAAACATGTCTTTACATAACTCAAACTTACTAAAGAAAAACTGGAATGGATATTTATTCAAACAACTAAACTAAATTTTATTTTACTTACAGCTTCATATTTTAGTTTAGATATTAATATTTTGCTTCTTAATTCATTCTTAATAATAAATAATGTATATATCTCCCCTCTGATATAATTGATTTGATACATTATTTTGTTTTCCTTACAAAGATCATTCTTTTCATGCAGGTATCAAGTTTAAATATAAATCTAAAATATACGTATATTGTATTTCAAATATGATAACTCTTTACTGAGTATTAAGTAAAGAGATTATTACAAAGAAGATTAATGATATAATACACAAATCAGTTATAGTTAAGTCAGCAATCTGTTCCAGACTTTCCTGTTCATGTTAAACATAAATAAATAAGAGAAATAAATGTTTTTATGTCACATGTTTTATTACTAAGTTTAACTCTTTTTACCTTTCAAATTATTAAATTTTATTCCAAATTAGTTGAGAATTTCTTCAACACGTACAAATCCACGAAAATACAGAGATTATATTTTTTAGGGCTCATATACTAAGCTCATTTGATTGTCTGTTACCAGGCTGGATTTCATGCACCATGATAATTAGGAAGTTCAAATGTTCACATATGATTATTTCTGTTGCCACTAAAAGACAATTATAGAAAACTGATATCTGTTCTGGCGTAAGGGCGTGACGATGTTTTTTTACGTTATTTTTATTTTAGTAATTAATATGGTAGGATGGGCTGAGATCGACATTTCGCGAGTTCAACCCACAAACAAAAATAGAAAAAACACCAATCATCAAGAGCAACGGCACAGTATGTAGAGAGCCTAATATTATTCAAATACGAAGGATTTTTTGTTCATCTCCATTGTAAGACACAGGCAATCAATTATCGTGCTCTTTTTTATTATTTTCTTTGCAGTAAGGTCGGTTATTGCTTCGAACTTGTTGATTTTACGACCTTTAATATATTTTATGGAGGCTGTACAAATTGTGGCTAAATAAGGACAAGTAATTAATTTGCAATTTGTAAAAGAGAGAACACTATAGTTTTGTTTGTACCAAGGTTGATTTCCGTTTTTAAAAGACTTATATACGCGGCTAAATAAAAAAAACCGGTCAAGTACGAAACAGACTCGCGCTCTAAAGTTCCGTAACCTGTCTGTTGTATATATAAACTATAGAAAAATCAAGCATCTAAGCGTTCCATATTTCTTTTAAAGTGATTTTATAAATTGATATTCTCATAATAATATTATATCGAGCGACTACTCGATGCCGTTACTTCTATCTAAATGTTGCTAGCGACATCTATTGGTTTCGGGAAACAACTTAGCAAACAAATCATGTTTGTTGTATGGCAGCTCATTTAAATATTTACTTTATTCTGTATTTTAGTATTTGTTGTTTTGGCGGCAACAGAAACACATTTTCTGTAAAACGTTCAACTATCCAGCTATCATGGTGTTTGAGATACCGCCTGAAGAAGTTTTATTCTAACTTCTAAATTGTGTATATGTTTATTGAGAGCTCTTACGGTGAAGGAGACCATCGTGACAAATCCTGTGTTTGTGTCCGATATGGCGACGGACTTGCCACCTATCACATCATGGCACCTAATATTGTCGGCAAATCGGGGGTGCTCTCTCTACTTCCCTTTTCCGGGGATATGGCTAGCTGTACCGGTAAACTTTGTACCGTCCCTACTTCTGTAGTCTGTTCTTGTGTAGGGTCTGAAAAATAGATGCTGACTGATTCCCAGACGTCCCCGATACATAAAATTTTATGAGAACGGAACGGATAACTATGTCCATCTTCTGGATCTATTTGGATTTTTTTCAATCAATTTTTAGCTTCATCGGTTCAGCCGTTCTTGAGTTATAAATAATGGAACTAACATAACTTCTTTAATAAATGTAAGAAATTTGTGTTAGCTTGTGTTTTGTGTAATAACTAGCTGTGCCCGCGACTTCGTCCGTTATTATATATATTTTTAAAATAAAAGTAGCCTATGCTATTTTTTATTACATCAGCTATCTGCGAATGAAATTTCTGTCAAAATCGGTCCAGCCGTTTCAGAGATTAACGGGTATAAACATACAGACAGATAGATAGACAAAACTTCTAAAAATATATTTCGATATATGTACCTTGCAAACATACATATGCATTTAGTAAAAAGCGGTTTTTTATTATTACATACAGACACTCCAATTTTATGTATTTGTATATTATATAAACCTTACTTTTTGGAATACGATGCGTTTGTAGCCTAAATAATAAACAATAATTCTGTGTATTATACAGATATATTAATCATAAAATGTATTAATATTGAGATCTTTAATAATAAAATCAGATTTTACAATGAAATTTTATATCCATAAAATAATACGATTTATAAAATATCGTAATACATTCTCTACCGTATTCAATAAATAATTAAAATCATTTCATTATAATGAAATACGTTTCGAATAGAGATGGTAAAATTTATCGATATAATCGATATTTTACATCATTGGGTTGGTCTACTAATACTGACAGACTAAATAGAGTTCTGCAACATCTCACCTGGTTATATTTATAAAACTACTAATTGTGTAAAATCCGCTGTCTGTCTGTCTGTCTGCTTGTCACCAGGCTGTATCTTATGAAACTTGATAGCTAGAAAGAAAAAAATCCACAGATTATATATTTTTGTTGGTATTTTAAAAAGCCTAAGCATCATCTTCATTATTGCAGCATTTGATCATTACGTCTAAATGTGTACTATATTATTTTAAAATTTAATTAGATTTACGACCCACGTTAACAAATGATTTCAAAACCTACATATAAATGAAATATTACGTATAATATATTAATATTCTTAAATTAAATACTTGTACTGTTTCACATATCATTTAGCTATAATATACAGAATCACATGAGCTTACTTAAGTTTTGATTATGCAAAACCGGTATATACCAGTACGAGTCATATATCAGTGCGAGTCTTTTTCATTTAAAGATATTAAAAATCGATATATTTTTTTTATAATACCCATCCCTACGGAATGAAGAGTCGACATTTTAATTTAAAATAAACCAGCTCCAGATTAATTTAAGAACCAGTTGTAAAGGCTACTTATTTACATCGACATCATAATATAGGACACACTACGCACAGACATATATGACTATTCTTTATACCAGTTTCATAGCAACATACTTAGTATATTAATAAGAATATAGGTTCTTTTAAGAAACAAAACTCTTAAAAGAATTTTAAGGTTCTTAAAAAATTAAATCTTAATGGATTTCTAATTATTTTGT
>DVZL01001069.1:0-19225 GCA_018236625.1 Lasaia peninsularis
CACCTTTGGTGTCTATAGGCGACGTTTATTTCTTACCATCAGGAAATCCGTCTGCTTGTTTGCCTACCAATATAATAAAAAAAGTAATGAACTTTGTATTAGTCTTTGTTTTATTACTGATTTTGTCAAGAAAAGCTAAAATTTAAAAATTGTTTGAGCGAAAGAGAATTGGCTCCAATATCCCTATAATTTTAGACAAAAACTATTCAAATTACTTTAAAAGACCTTCGATTCTACCAAAATCGTATTCGTTTAGCCGTCAATCTCCATCAGGGATACAAGATTATGGTTTATGTAATACGCAAATCCGAGTTTACGTAGTCAGTCATTATAATTGAAAATGACATTAATATAATCGTATGAAGTCAACTCGCCACTGGCTGAAAATAATGTATGAAATGTATTCAACATGTCAATCGATGTTAGTGGCTTCACGGTAAACAGTCGTCTGCTCGAGTCATTTTTAAATCGAGTTATCACATAGAACGTTTAATATTGTATGAACGCAAGTAGCATGTCTGGTTCGACGACCGCAGATGACACTTACTCGAATTTAAATTTCCGATACCCGCAGAATGGCTACCGGATCACTCATTCATTCATGTGACAGATGCGAAAATATCTTCATTTCATTCGTTCTCTATTCCTTCCAATTAGGTGAAAATCGATCGAATTTTAACCATCTAAAACAGTTATCTAACTGAGATATTTTGCGGCTTGGTGTTTTTCGACAAACTGGGGCCCATCACTCATCATTCATCATACGGAACCAACGCTTCCGTCTTCCGCTTGGTTGCGGGCTCAATTGTAAAATCGTCGAACTGTGTATCTGCTAAGCAGCTATTTGTTTCTGCAACGATCACTATGCGATTGGTTGTACAATGTCTTCAATTGAAATGAAATTCCCAGCTTCAATTAACAAATCATCATGAATTTTATTAGTACGTGTATAGCTATCTGTATGGGGTGAAATTTCATTTAAAAATACAACAATCAAATCAAAAATTAAAATATGTCCACTTTCCATAATGTTAAAAGTCTAGACTTTTTTACCATGAAGCTAAAGGTATCGTCTGGAGGTTACGCACCTACCAAATACTTGTCCCGAATAGAACTTAATATCTTTCTAGACTGGCCAACCTCTTCGCTAGTTTTGTGGCGTTGAGAAATTCAAAACAGTTGGCCTCATGGGAGTAAGATATTTTTTTTTATATAAAATAAATAAATTCCCAGGTTAAATTATTTTCATATTATTCTGAGTATTACATTGCCCGGGATCAGAATGTGCCCGAAGTGACGATAGGCTTGTCACCTATCACATTATGGGGCCTTGTACCTTGTCTAATCGTGGGTGTTGTAGTATATCTACTGGACTTACGACTCGTGGATATACTAGCTAGCACACCTCTGCCTGATAATAGGCGTGAAGGTACTTTTAAAATAAATCTCTGAACAAATTACTCGAATTGATCTAACCCCAAAGTAATCAAATTATATACTTGTGCTGTGGGTGTCAGTCAATAATACTAATACTTAAGATACCAGAATAAATGTAATAAACACGTAGACCCAGGAATACAGATATTTATATTCATCACACAAATACCTGTCTCCGTCAGGAATCGAACCCGAGCCTCGCGTTCAGTCGGTGACGTTAGGCAAGTCCGCTAACCTCTCGATCAACGAGGTGGTCTCGATACTATATAATATCACCTTGTAAGTTAAAATTACTTTGTACTATAGAGCGAAACTTTTAATATTTAGTTGACTACTTATCTACTCAGACGGTGTAAATCAGGCATAAATGGGATGAAAATTTGTAAATAATTCTGTCTTTGAAGGATTTCTTACAGAAAGGGTAAAACGGATAATGTTACTAAAACTCAGCTGTTCGTGTGTCTCTCACCTGGCTACATCTCATGAAAAGTGGTAGCTAGAAA
Source organism: Lasaia peninsularis (assembly GCA_018236625.1). NCBI lineage: Eukaryota > Metazoa > Arthropoda > Insecta > Lepidoptera > Riodinidae > Lasaia > Lasaia peninsularis. The sequence continues at coordinate 1,941 of DVZL01001069.1, forward strand.
CTTGAAATTTATAAAAAATATTTTAAAAAATACATTACCTATGATTATCTATTTGTGTTGCCTAACAACTAATATTACAAAAAATATTAATAGTTTAGGCTAGCGAATATCTTAAATGTTTTGAATTTTAAGATGAAACCCTACACCCAGGAACGCGGGCGAAGGGGCGGGCAAAAAGCTATTGAGTAATAAATTCACGGATAGTTTATTGCTGTGTCAAAAGACTGGATTGGCACATTACCAAACTATTTTAAACTGTTTCAAATTTGTTGTCAACGATGTAACTTGTGCGCTCTAACATGGGGAAGTTCTGAGCCTGAGTTTTAATGGAATCAACTGGGGTCCTCGAGACCCAAGTATTGAGCATTATTCTATTCATCTTCTGGCCGACACTGATCTCATCCACGACAAGCATCGGATTTGCTACGAGCGCAGTCACATTGCGAACCCTGCGTTCACATATCCAATTTCTCAGTGTGTGGCCGCACTTCCAATGCGGCGGCCGCTGATTGTCGGCGTCACGAGTTGCGCTCGTGCGTTGTGTTTGAATGTTTATCAGGTTGTCGCACCATATTTTAATAATTATTTTCATTTTAAACTCAAAAAAATTGCAAAATATGCCTGACATTCTACAATAGTTAACAAAATTACGGTGCGATATTACACTACAACTTCACGCCAAATCCCTTGTATGGTGGGCAAGGATATACTCTTTTGTTTATGTATGGATTTCTAGTAAATAATATAAGATTAGGGTATAGGCGTTCTAGGATTTGAAATAATTGGCTTCGTACTTTTTTAAATTTCTAACCAGGAAGACATTAGACCACCGTCTCGCCAGATGCCAAGTTAGTTGGTGTACTTCATTCAAGTTGGTTTGTAGGTTTGAGCCATCCGTATCAACAGACTTTGATCACCGGATTGCGGGCAGACTGCTAGTAATGTGTTTAACCTGCTCTTTTATATTAAAAATTCTTTGTATATTAACAAACTGGCTGTAGGTTTAACATATATTTCTTTTAAATGATCACACGTAATTTTGATTTTAGGGATTTTTCCTGTGCTCAGGATATGTTCTAAAAATAAATTTAAAGAAACCTTACCCATTCCTACCGCCGTGATGACATTATAGTGTTCCGATCCGGAGGGTAGGGTAGTCGGTAGACTTGCATATACGGTCTAACAGTCCGACCACAGACAGCGACGCACCTACAACATCTATGGTCTCTTATCATCAGGAGACTCGTGTGCTTATTTGATTTTATTATATTTGATTTTTTAATCAATAATTTAAAAAAATGCATTGCAATTACATTCACAGTAGTTCAAAAATCAGTGCAATGTCAGAGAAATTCTCTTTCTTGAGTGAAAGGTTGCTGGATCAGACCTACTTTAGGCGATTTTTTTTCATAAAACTTTGCGAAAATCTGTATTATAAATTTTATTCATTAAACTGAGTCTAATTGACATTAAGTTACGGCTTTCAAAATAATAACATACTGTACACGACTAAAATATAATAATACATAATGATATTATGCCTACTGGCTTGATAAAATTATGTCTTGGATTGACTGGTAAAGTCAGATAATATAATAAATATTCGTAGAAACATTACATTTTACAAGGGATTTTTCTCTTGGAATTTTCAGGACATAGTAGTAAAAGTGGTGGTAAAAGTCGAGGAAATATAAAAAAATTTAATGGTCATTTGCTAGGTTAGGGTGTGAATTCTTTTATTCACCGACCTCCCTGCTCTTCTGAAAGGAACATAAGACTCTATACGACGAGCACAGACTCTATAGCAGTTTGAATAGGTGAGGTGTTTTTTAGCAGAGCGAGTGGTCGCAAGCCTACCTGTAAGTGTTATCGTGGCTTGAAATAACAAATGAATGTTTTGTTTATATCGTCCGGCCGAGATTAAACTTAAATATAAGTAAATTAAGTTTCGCAGTAGCGTGCATTTTATACACTTAACAATATTTTTTAATTTCACGCACAAATAAATATTAATTGAAGGTTATAGGAAGTGGTCAACGATATTATGTTTGATTATTGTTGGACTGGCTTTTTATTGTTTTATACACTAAAGAAAGTGCCTATATTTAAATTTGCATGGACGTAACGTATTAGTGATTAATTTATATTTGCTCCTAAGTTATACATAAAAACAAAATTACATAAAGAAACTCTACAGCATTAAGTAGTACGTTGGCAAATTGTCCTGCTTCATAAGCTCAGCTGTACCCCTATAATCGAAACATCAGTGCTCGCCACAGTCCCGTTCAGGATGTAGAGTCTCTGGTAGATTTACGAAGAAGATTCAACAAGCCCCATGATGGTAACGCATCGATACTTTCTTTACTGTTTACGAGCCGGTTATTCGACATATTGAAAAGTACAGTAGACGTTCCTAACAAAACAAATTAGAACAAATTGAAGAATTACCATGAAGATATATGTGATGACGTCACCGAGTTAGGTCATGCGCTTATTCACAAAAATACTAAATCGAGCACTGAATCACGGCATAGCGAATATAATTAATATTATCTTTACGACCAATGAACGCCGATTGTTCAGCTTTGTTTCGACTGTGTGGCCCTTACTGGTGCCGATCAGCTATAGACACACCGAGCGCTAAAAGCGCGTCTTATAACAATTCACTAATAACGCACGTTTTATAACCGCGCGATGAGGAGATTTAAAGCCCACTTTTATGTATATATCCAACTTAAGATTTAATAACATTTTGTGTATGACCAGCAAATAAAATCGTTCTTTCCCATAAAGTGAGAGTACCTTTAACCCTATTATCCCCGAAGAAGTAGGCAAATGTGTGCTAGTATATTCACGACTCGAAAATCTAGTAGATATACAAGAACACCTACGATTATCCAAGGTCTATGATATGATAGGTGGCAAATCTATCACCACTTCGGGCACATTCCAATCCCGGGCAATGTATTGCTTAATCAGAATAATCTGAAAAACTTTAAGAAAAGTCAAAATTGACTCAGTTTTGGGCCATTTTCGATATTGCCTTTCTATGATACAATCGTTTAATATATTTATTTATTGACTTAAATAAAAAATAATGCCATTTTTTTATTTATAACTATAACAATTAATTATAATTTTAGTGTATCTAAAAATTATCTATTGGCCATTAATATACTTGAACTTCCAAAAAGAACCAAGAACGCGTAGTGTGACTGTTGCTTTAATGTAAAAACAGGGCACGTACTTAGAAAGCTAATTAAGTTCGATAAGATTTCCTCAAATAACATCTTAACCGAGTCAGTGATAAGGTTGAAATTAGCATGATCATTGTTTTTGAGTACAAGCGTCTCTTACAAAAATATTAAATCCTGCAGATTTATTAAAACATACCACAGACGACATATTTAATTCTTGTTAGTTGGAACGTCGCATAATATTTTATTAAACGGTTGTGAAAAGGACATTCTTGGTATTTTTTTGCTTTCAAGCCGACACTTTACTCTCATAAGCATACTTAATGCTTTTAAGAGAAATTTGAAGGCTGTGAAGGTAAAAATCTTAAAAACTTTTTTTACCTATACCAAAAAATGTGACCAACGTCGCAATGATCTGTGTATTTTAATACGAGTAGGTATATAAACAAACGTATAAAAATCTTGGGGCAAATAAAACTAGCCAATCGAACTTACTAAAAAGCGAATTATCTACTTGTGTTATTGGTATCAGTCAACGATATCAATACATAAAATACATATTATATACAAACTATAATGTATAAACGGCCTAGGAATTCTGATTTCAATGTTCATACAAAAATGTTCCTGTCAGGAATCAAACCCGATTACTATTGTTGGTCTGAGACGTTAGGTGGACGTTGGAAGGATCTGTGTAGCGGTCCAAGAGGGCAGCATCGCCCAAAAGTTTACAATTTCACTGATTTAGTTTTTAAATTTTTTTCAAAAAATTTACTGGCGTATTTTGCTTTTAGAGCGTTTTTAATATCATTTTATCATTATTATTTTGGTTATTTTTTTTGCTTAGTTGTTTTTAATAGTTAGCTACATACATTTATACATTTTATTTAATTTAATTTCCTATAATATATTCCTATCCATTAGTGTATCCTTATATTTATAATGGCATAAGATTAATTAAAAGCACATTATCTAAATTTTCTACAACTTTTCACAATAGTCCACGGGTCCAGAAATCATTTCACTTTTGAATTATAAAATAATTGATATTTTGTACAACTTTGTTTTAACAGAACGCCCTCTATCTTTCAATAAAAAGTCTCGAATCAATTCAAAGGACCTTCATCTTTGCTGGAACGAAAAATTAATTAAACATAACAACCTTATTTTTTCACAAAAGCTTGGTAATTCATACTGGTATTCATAGAGGGCAACAGTGTATATGTATAACAAGACAAGATGTTTTTCGTTCATCAAATTGATATGTTATGCCCGCGCCCCTTTCCGTTTAAATGTTTTTGTCGGGAAAAATCACAAGGCTCAAGATTCAACACGTTCATAACCAGAAGTAAAATTTCCCGGTTCCGAAGACCATAAACAAAACCATATCAAAAGCCTACGATGTAATAAAACAATCTTTATCGACGTCCAAATGCGAAGTGCGATTTAATCAAATAGAATTTTATAATGAACATTATCGATTGGCATAAATTAATCCTAGCTCTAATACTATATTTTTTTACTTTTAATTACGCAGGTTAATTGAAAACGTTTTGCACGTGTTATTTTGAGATAATAAGCGTTACTTGTCATGCATTTGTTGGGATAATTTTTAATATTCAACGGCGATATAGAGACTATTGATTAATGGCGCACTTATATGAATAAAGTCATTTCTGAAGTAGCTCTTTTTGTATTTTACACTTTTTATGGCCGCCGTTATTGTCCCATATTGATTACTTTTCCAGCTTTTGCTTAAAGCCCGTGTAAATATTTCGATGCAAACTTAAGGCTCGAATCTTTTAAGTCTATCATCCTACCTTAAGAAAATACAACACAGCAAAGGTGAATACTGACGCTATGGCAACAGAAATAGGTGAGGCAGCTGAATCTATCAGAAAGTCATTGCTGGACTTCATCACCTATACTAAAAACTTGAAAAACTATAGTTAAAAACTATAGTTAATAAACTATAGTTTTTCAACACACGGTTCTCTCTTACTATCGCAAGAACAGTATTTTCTTTTTATGAGAGACAATTTGCTCTATAAAAACTGTGGATTTGGTTGGAGTGTTTGTCCTAATATCCAAGTCTACCTCCTACCTCCTCCCATTTACCTAGTAATAAGAACATGGCGAAAAAGAATAGGCAGGGTTGTGGATCCGTAATAGAACTGGATCAGGGGGTTATGTGTAATATTCCATGTAATATATGCTCGCCTTTTATAGCTGAAAGGGGGGCGGAAGGTAGTAACTTACCACTAACATACTTACGCTAAAATAGTTTTATTTTTGTTATTTAATGTGCGCTGCTTTATAAAGCTTGATTATTGCACATCGTTTGCAAAAGTAAGTTTAATTTTCCATAAAAACTAAAGTTTTACACCACGGCAAAATATATTATGTCTCAATATTACCCAACTATCACGAAAGATATCTTAAGGATTAGCAAGAATAATACTCTAGTATAGCGAATGAAAAGAATAGAAGCGGTAAGACATAACAAGCTATTTTAAACTCTTTCTCAAAGTAAATAAGCTGTCTTTTACAACTACGCTAAGACCGTGTTTTGAAAATATCTCGAGTTTGTTTTTATTGGAATATAAAGCTTAAAGCTTTCCTTATAGAGTTTATTATTGCTTAAGTGGAGTTGTAGAGACTGCGTAAAAATATTCTTTTGGTGCTTATGATGTAGCGATCTCAATATGATACAGTGTAAGGATGCAACTTCTTTTTGGTTGCTTTGCTAAATGCCGCCGTACAATTGAAAGGGGCCATGTCATAATAAATATAAGCAAATGCTTCGATTTCGAAGTTGGAATCCTGATAAGAATAAATGACATAATATAAGGACACATTAGTATTAGAAACATAATATGAATAAGATTAGGTGTCAGAGTAGCTGTTTGTTCTCTATATTCAAGTTTGAAGATTGGGAGACGTAAGCGTTGCCAACCTTCCTCGGTTGGCAACGCATCAATAACTTCAAGTTTCATAAATTTATGATCTAATATTTATCAATTACTTTAATACACTACCACATCGTTTTTTAAACTGTGAGGGGTACTAGACAAGACAGGACTTGAATTTTGTATCGTATATCATATAATAAAATAATCTTTTCTATTTTCCATAGATTAAAAATTTCTTAATATTATTAAATAATGAACAAGTTGACTTCGCATGGTTTATAGATACCGCAGATCTAATATGTGAAATAGATAAGACGGTAAAACCAACTGGAGTGAGCTGCTGCTGAGCACTCAACCACCGCCGAAATACTACGCATACACTAGTCGAGTAATCCAGTAATCTAAATCTAGACTTGATTACTAGCAGCGGATGATGGGGTCGTCACATCCCGACGCCGTCATAACCGTAGAAAATAAAAGGAAATTGAAGCTAATTTAAAATTCACTTCGATATAATTCAAACATTCATTTATCTATGCTTATTGCGCTGCTAATTGGCCTAGAACAATATCCTTTTGTTAAAGAAAAACCTAGTTTTAGGTCGCAAATACAAAATAACATTCACCAACAATAATAAAGAACAATGGTGGTTTCACCATCACGTATACATGTTTGCTCTACATTACCGGCACTTATAGCATCGGGTTTTTTTACATTTGCATAAAACAGCCATGGTTTAAGAATACAAGCAAAATTACGTGTAACTACATTATTTTTGAGTGGTTACAGTTTTTGTACGAGTTAAAGACAAACAAGCAGATGGATAGTTTTATAGTCGTACTTTTAATTAAAATTAGTAAATTAACTAAATAAAATAGTTTTTACTCCATTAGAAAAATGCTTTCTCGTTTTTCAATAAATATCAATGAACATAATAAAAAATTAAAACATCAAAATAGGGTTTCATAAATGAAAAGCAAAAATTAACCGCTTTAGAATTTTTACACAAATATAAAAATTTGTATACAAAAAATATGAGACCAAATAATTTTGTGCTACCAAAAAAAAGTCCTAACTTGACGGAACCTTTCACGGTTAATACCATCTCGCAGTAGGCCACTTTTTATTTTATACTAGCGGTAGCGAGCAGTTTTTTCCTATTAAAGTAATTTAGTTTCCCAACGTAATCCAATGAGATATCTGGAAAAATGTATCTTATGATTTTCGCCGAATTATTTTTATGTTTTGCAAAAATGTATAAAAAAAATCAATTCGACCGGTTCGTAGTGAAGGAGTTAAGTATACACATACAAAGTGTTATAAAATATCCCGCAAAAAATAAAATTAATTATTAAAGCCTAAAATTTTGTCAATCCTACGAAACTGTCATGTCAGGGAACCAGATTATTTTTATTGACCTTGTCTATAAGGGGCCAATTTGCGGCGACGAGTTTCGCGCGATTATTCGCGCGAGAGAATCGCGGAGAATTCGCCCCTTCCGGCCAAGGTTTTAACAGAAAGGCATACGTACTTATCTTGCCTTATAATTGTCCACTTCAATAGTTTTTCTATTTTTCAATCATAAATGTTTGCTACCTCAATAAAAGGATGTCACGATACTTAAGTACCTACTGGATTTTAAAAATATAAAGATCTAGGTACATAATAATATAATGCGTAAGGTATTTTAACATTTTTGTCTTTCCGCGATTCAGGTAGAAATGTAGGTTTTCTACTTAGTTTACTCTTTAATTTTACTGAAAAGGGGTTTGCACATCAATGAATTTTTTTTGGGCTATACAGTGTTAATTAACCTCCTTTCGACTTTACGGGTAGTTTTGTGGCAACCTGTATAAACATACATATTTTCACGTTTACCTATAGTAGCAATAACGACAATATTTTTTATGTTACAGACTCCTGATTTAAATATTACAAATATTATATATTAATATTACCATCTATGCTACCCTCCGTAATATCCAGGCATAATATAAAACTCTACAATATTACTACGAAATACTATATTATGAGTTCATAAATATTCATAGTGTTTGTGAGGATGTAGGATAATTATTATTTATGTAACTAAATACCTTTGACTCTATGTATAATGTATATTTTGCACAATACTAACAATAAATTCAATTGCAAATTAATTATGTGCATAAGTTGCAAAAGAACCAATATTTGGCATTTACGAAGCGAATGAATAATTCTAAATAATGTGTTAGTTGTTTAGTATAAAATAACTTGGCCGATTTCTAGTGATATTGCATAAAATATTCAGCGCATGTGCAATTAATATAATGAGTAAAGAAATTACAATTCTAATACATATTCATTAAAATACAAATTAGTATCTTTCATTCTCGTATAGTTTTTCTTCAATGTGAACATGCAAATGTTTTTGTTGCGCTATCACAGATTATAACAATGTAAGGAGGTGTGGTAAATTCGTACAATTACGTACAAATTCGTACATTTTCTGGCGAAAGGATACGATGTAGTCCGGCCGCGTGACGGTGATTTCACCAACCTAACGCCACCGCAGTCTATGTTATTATAATAACATAGACGAGGTGGTAGAGTCCTAAATTTTTATGTCTACATTTAGACCTTTAATTATATTATCACCATAATAGTGCTCGTTATTGTCGTGTTCCGTTTTAAATATCTTACCTATTTCGGTAACAAATTTGTTAAAGCTAATATGGCTGAAGGCTAATCGTAGACAGAAAATGTATAAAACTCTTAATTTTACATAATGATATAAAACATTATTATAAAGAGTTGATTCATGTACAAATTAAACTCCCGTAGGTTTCGCAAATTGCTCATGAATTGTAAAAGATTTATTTTAACTACAATATGTTTAAATAAAAAAACTATATAAAAACTACGATTAACAATATATTCAGTCAGAGATCTCTCTGATAATAAGTGCGATTTATTTTTTCTTAATTACCTTCTTTAAATTCGCTCGTATAATTGCAATTATTTCAGTTGCTGTTGTTTATTACGTTCCAAAACGTAATTATTTAGATTTTGATATTTATTACGTACATACTTATGCATATTTATTTATTTATTTATTAAACTTTATGTATTGTACTTAATATAATATTTGAATGTACTCTGGCATGCTTGACTAGTCTAATTACCTAACATTGATGTAAAATGCTGTTGCGAGTTAAGTTAAACCTTAATTTTGTTATATGTTTGTGTTGAGGACGTCAATACTTAATTTTAAATTAATATTTTTCAACTTGCAACATTCAATATTCAAATTTATTATCAAGTAAAATTACCTGTGGGTAGATATATAGGTATTTATTTATATATATATATATATTTGCTAGGTAGTAAAATGTTATTTAACATCCGGATTTTCTTTGAGATACCGCCATAGCGTTAGTGTTCGTGCCTGTAGCAGGTACAAGAATAATTTTAGTAAACACCTATCTATGTATTAGTATCGTTGTCTAGAACCCATAACACAAGCATTTAATTTGCTTTCTTTGGGGCTATTGTTAAATACAAGCCACATCGGAAAAAAATATTTCTCAACTATACCTACGTTTTGATGCTAAAAGTATTAAAGTTGCCAAATTTATTACCCTAGTAATTTAAAAAGATACACTTTTGGACAATCTATACGATCTCGTAATCCACCAATAACTTTGAGACTGTGATCAAGATTAATGAAAAGCGCTATTTTTCCCAAACAACGTTATAAACAGCATGTTAAGCAAGGGTACAAACAGGACTCGAACTCCGCTGTCCATCTGTCTGTCTGTCGCCGGGCTATATCTCACGAACCGTGATAGCTAGAACGTTTTAATCCTTACAGATAAATGGAATAAGATAGAAAATAGTTTTTATCACATAGACCAAGTGGTTCTCGTGACGCGTCTGTGTAATTTTAAAATCGGAAAATATGTATGTAACTATCTAATTTTTACATTCTAAAATAATAAAAGAGATTCAAAGATGAGCAATCACTCTCAAAGCAATCAATCACACAAGCAATAATATTCTGCAACATTATAATAACCATTTTTATATAATTTAGATTAATTAATATATTTTTTATATTTGTTTAAAGGTAGGTCTTAGGTATATATGGTCGGAAAGTTTATTGTAAGAAAACGTATAGGTACATTGGCCCATGAAGGAGCTACTCATGCTATCGAGACGAGTTATATGCACAGCGAGATTGTTTTGTCCCAGTATTTACTGAGTGAATATTACAATTTCTCTCAAAATAACCTTTATTTTTATAAATATATATCAAATTTTCAAAAATATATTTCGACGTTACGGTAAAAATACTAATTTCTTTGAAATTTCCCTGAGAGAGACGCTTGGGCTTAACGTATAAATTGTCCTTATGGTTCTTTTTTCTGTATTTCTGTTGCCATTATAACAAATACTAAAATTGGAATAAAATAAATGTTTAAGCAGTTTTGTGATTCCCCGTTTTTACAGATAATGATGTGGAACTCATCGTGCGCGACTTCAACTCGCACTTGGTTTTTTGAATGTTGTTGCCGCTTGACTACTTTTATAATTCTAAAAAATGAAACAGTGCATTGTAAGATGACGTCAATAATCACAGAACATCCACTCGCCCGTTTAAAACTAAATAATAAAATGTGCCGGCGACTATTTTACGGCCACATTACAAAGACAGCTGCATTCCATTTTTTACGTCGTACGAGCGGTCCCCTGAACAAAACCTTAGCTAATCATCATCCACCGCAGTTGAATAAATATTAAAATATTAAATGATACAATATTCGTCGAGGCCATCAGTTTATATAGCTCTATTTCGTGTTTTATTTGGTATTTTTATACGATTATTTTATAGGCATTAAAGCCGATTCTGTGCGAAATAAGCAATAAAAATACCGCCATTTCGATTACAGCCTTTATTCGTACCGGATGTAAAACGACGTTGAATTTTCATAACAACGTATATTAAATGCAAAAATGGTTATATCTTTTTATGGAAATATATATTCTGTGACGTATGGACATAGGAGATTTATTTGCTTGAAACGAATGATACTTATTAATTTTTAAAGATTATTTACTGTAAATAATGTTCATTCGTTATATTTTACCATCATTATTTAATGCCTAGCTGTAAAAAAACAAACAATCTAATTATATTAATTGTAAGAAAAAAATAGAAAGATTGCAAATTGAAAACTGCAACTATCAACTGTCAGTTTCAGTCAATCCAAAATTCGCCGAGTTGGCTAGTAATAAGGATAATAAAATAAATTGAATGAGTATCATATAGTTTTAATCAATCAACAATAAAAATTAGTTTACTTAAAATAATAATTCAATTTATCATCATTATCGTTTCAATATTCTTTGTTAATGATGAAACGCTCTAAGACAATTAATCTTGATAGGAATTGAATATTTATTATACTCGTACAAGCAGCCATATTAAACATTTTCAATGTATTTATTTTATTTTTACTATAAATAAATACCTATACATTTACATTTTTTTGTATATATACGTACGATACAACAATTATTTATTAAATAGAATAAAAAATAGCGTATTTCTCGAAAGCCTTCTCCACCGGTATAATTTTAGGAGGTACACCAACGCTCTCCCGAGATATCAGAAACTTAAGCATATCAAATCCCTAATATGGCATTTCTAGAAATATGACTTAGAATAATACCATGGCATATTTGCAATAGGCATAACAGACAAAGTTATCGGTTCCGATAATATAAAAATCGTAAATTTGCCAAAGATCTTTTTAGCGCTGCATTGATTAGTTGTTTAAAGTACTTAATTAAAAAATTCCGACAAACCGATTGACGAGTACAAACCGCTGGGTTCATTAATGCGAATCATTTTAATATTTTCATGTATTTTATTAGTTCTTAAAGCATTCGGTACTACATTTTAAGATACATTTATATTTTTTTGCATCAAAAAAGTTACAAAACCTTCAAAATTATTGCTTTTTTTTACCTCATTAGAAAATTTTACATGTCAAGATTACTCGTTTTAAATTGTTGTTTTTTTATAATCGCTACATAAGGTATTTAAAAATATCTAGCAGTAACATATCGTGCGGAAAAACATGAAACGTCAGCTAAGATGCCGCCTCCACTACAAATTCCCTAAGCGATATTTCTTTTATCCCTGCGTCGATGAGGAACGGGACATAACAATATCCTAGTCTAACCAAACAGCTGAGCTCACACGGATTCGCAACGAGCGAATTTGACTCTTAAAGCCGCTATATAGAGTTCAGCGCCGAGACACTCGAATAAAATAAACATGCAACTTAAAACCACAACTAAGTATTGAAGTTGACAGCTTATGATTTGTCAAGGCATCAAAGTATTCTGCACGCGATTCTCCGTGCCCCTTGCGAAAATACGCATTATTTGGATTATATTATTATGGATTTTTTAACCTAATCTGCCGCGATAGGGTCAGGTAAAATACAATGTGAAATATTGGAAGAAACATACGACAGTCGTAAAAATACCAATGAAAGAATGTGCAAAAAACATCCAGTTTACGTCTAGTAAGTAGAGCTAAACGAAAATTTAGTATCTACGGCGCGGCGCGAGTCGGAATTAATTACGAAACGCGACTGGAAAGTTTTGGGGTGGAAAGAGCGCGGGGAGAAGGCGGGAAAAGTTTGGAGAGCGGGCGGAGGACGCGAGCAGCGAGCGGCCGGACAGGAAGACGCTCTGGTCACTTGGACGGTGCACCTGTGCACGAGTGAGGACCAAGAGATGGGAACCGGTACGACCCTCTGTTCCTTTAAAGCATAAGCGGCACATAACACTTATTACTCACCCGTTCCTCCTCGCGGATCATCTCGGCGATACCGGGGCGGATGTCAACATCTTCGGCGTGCATCGGCAACGCGGGGGCATCTGGTGGCGGTAAAATGTCTGAGGGTGGTGATCGCGATCCTGGGCTGCGCTCGGCCGAGCGACGGCGCGAACGTGCCGGCGAACATTCGCGGCTCGCGGGCCGCTTGGTCGCCCGCGCTTCCATGCCGCCCGCTGACGCGCTCGCGCTCGCGCTCGCTCCTCGCAACACCGCCTGCTCACCACTGACGTCCGTCAGCCCGCGAATCTTCAAAGTCTCCGCCACCTTCAACAGCGCCGTGATCTGGTCTTGCGATACGTTAATCTCTCCACGGTACATGAAGTCGACGACCGCTTTCAGATCGCAATACTTTATGTCGCGCATTATAATTATCGGGTGCCGGCACGGGTTGTCCATAAACAACGTCTGGAAGTAGGGGCTGCACGCGGACAAAACGACTTTGTGCGCCTTCAGGCTCTGACCCTCGCACGCCAGGGTCACGTCCACGAAAGATTCCGTCTGGAGAAGTTGGTCGAAGCAGTTGGCCAAGTTCGTCTGATAATTGTTCCATCGCAAGCAGAACTGTTGCGGGGAGCCGTCGGCGGCGTCCCGGCCGTCCATCGCCGCGGGTTCCTCCTCGGCCGGCATCGCTTCAACAGCAACGGGCTCGCATCTGCAAGTAAGGCGCGTGTCGTGAGGCGCGTCGGGTGCGTGCAGCGCGGGCGAGGACTCGCGAGACACTGAGCGGCGCGTGTCGCGGGGGCCGGGCGGGGCCGCGGGCGGGCCGGTCGGCTCGCGAATGGCCGCCGCGCGCCGCCCACCGCCACGCCCCGCCCCCGCGCCCGCCGCCGACGCCACCACCGACACACAACGCGACGCCCGCGCAACTACTAGCGCGATACTTTCGACGTGCTTTACTCTTGCCCACAGGATAGCACCGTCGTCAGCAGCCTTCACACTCCCCCATTACCCGAGAGCGTATCTCTTATCACAAAAGAGTAACCTGCAGGAGACCCCAACACGTGTAGAGGATTGTTGTGTCAACCAATCGCTAATCCGTACTAATATTATAAATGCGAAAGTAACTCTGTCTGTCTGTCTGTATGATACGCTTTCACGCCTAAACCACTGAACCGATTTTGATGAAATTTTGTACAGATATAGAGTAGACCTTGAGGAAGGACATAAGCTACTTTTTAATCGACTACATTAAAAAGAGGGTATGTTTTACGCGATTAGTATTATAAGTCGGAAAAATGTCTACAATTTGTAAGTTGTCTGTATTATTCAAATAATTCACGCGGACGAAGCCGCGGGCGGACAGCTAGTTAAATATAAATTTAAAATAAACACGAAAACTTTAATTTCTCCCAGACGCTTTTTCCTGCCTTTCCTAATTCCTTCTGTTACTATCGTGTTTGTTGGTAAGATAACCGATGTAATATCTCCTATCTGCGGTATTTTATAACCTTCCTCAAAAAAGGAGGAACCTACACCTATATTTTTACAAACCTTCCATCTGGACACCAACCCCTAAACACATGCAAATTTTATGCCTGTTATTTAGGTAGGTACCTAATTATCATAAATATGCAGAAATAAATATTATAAATAAATAAGTTTAATTAACAGACCCAAATATGTAGGTACCTATGTTCGTTATACAAATGCCTGCCGCATTCGGAAATCGAACCCTGGCATTTGATGCCGTATGGCGACTTTAGGTTCACCTCCACTCATGAATGAGCTAACAAACAAATTGAAGTATTTCCAGCACTTTTACACTTCGTATAAGTTCATGGATCACAGAAAAGATACAAATTATATGAAAGCAATGTGCAAAATATGTGTGTCAAAACATGATACAAAAAATATTTAATGAGATAAGTAGGTACCTACTCCAACATACTGAACCATACGGTAGTGTGCACATATTTAATAAAAAACCGGGTATATGCGAGTTGCACTCGCACATGAAGAGTTCCTTACCATCTATAAAAATGGCAAAAAAAAACACGTTTGTTATACGGGAGCCTCCTTTAAATATTTTATTCTGTTTTTAATTTTTTATGTTATAGGTAGTGGCAACAGAAATACATTAGCTGTGAACATATCAACCGTCTATCTATCACGGTTTATGAGATATAGTCTGGTGACAGACAAACAAACAGGCGAGCAAGCTAGTAAGTATACAGCATACAGCTGCCTTAGTAATATGGTCCCGTTGTTACTCTTTAGAACTCTAACCCAAAGCCTAAACGGAACCCCCAAAACTATAAGATTACGCTACGATCTAATGAAAACCATCTTCTCATCAGACATCGTCCCCAAACCTACTAGTCTGAGTAACGGAGAGCTCTGTAAAGGTCTATTTACTCTATCCTTTGGCCACTCGAGATCGACAAACAAACCAACGTCGGTGGTCTACTTCAAACTCTACTATTAGATATATTTGTCTAACGCAAAACTATTAAAATATTTGACCTAATAAACAGATGCCTCGCAAGAACTATTTCTTAGAGACTCGTAAAAGGTAGAACGGCCTTCTAATAATATTAAAAAATAACCATTTCATTGTTTTTTCCAACCGACAAAAAGGAAGTTATCAATTCGAATGAATATGCCATTTTATTTTTGTGTGTAAGATGTATCCGATAATTAGGAATAGATTTAAAAATATATATTTTTGCATTATATTTGGCTTATGCCACCGGTGGATGCTAATTATTTATTTTAGCTTTTTTTTACATCATATAGGTGCAAATATGTTATACAAAAGGCGGCATTCTCTACCAGCCAATCTTTTAACCAACAGAAAAAAACAATAACGGTAGATGCATAAAAAAGGAACAATAAAATTAGAAACAAAATAAAAACAGGAAAAAAGGATAAAAGATTAGTTTGCTAAGTTAACCCCTTAAGAAGTAGTCGCCGGACACGTCTTTAAATAAGTTATGGTTCGTACTTTTTGTAATATAAACAAAAACAAATTCATGTAGTCATCATAATGAACTCAGCTCAATTTTATGAAATATTACTACATTTAAATTGTTTAAAGAAAAAAATGTTATCATCAACCCAAAGTAAGTATGCCACTAAAAAAATAAATTTAACATTTGTATTTTTCCACAATACACCTGGTTCCCCACTTTATGGTACAACCAACGACAACCAAATACAGATTACCTTAGAATTATACATAATATATATTTTTTTTATTTTAAATTACCAACATAATTAAAAATGTGTGTATATTTAAAATTGAACTAAAACGATTATTAAAATGTTTTAGGTTTTTAAAAGATAAATTGATTCGAGAAGAAGGTTTATATCTATCTAATACCTTCAAATGAGCAATTCTTGTATACATGTATATACATATCGACGATCTCGGAAACAGCTTGAACGGTTTTCTTGAAATTTTCAGAAAATGTCGTTTTATGGCCGATTTCACTGGTCTATAGATCAGTTAGAGATAGATTGTTTGCTATGATGTTTTTATTAATTATTGAAAAATAACAGCGGTTGCCTGGTCACTGATTATTCATATTTTATTATTCTTCAGTAAGTAATTTGCATAGTTATAAGTAAATATAATCCAAAAAAACACCGAGCAAAGTTGTAGTTGTAGCATGCAAAGCCGCGGTGGGTCGCTAGTATAGCTAGTAATAATAAGTTAAGCGTAGTAAAACTGTAATAAACTGAATTTAAGTTCATATATGAATGGATACTTTTTGTCTTTGTATATATTTCTAAAAGTACTGAACCACTAGCTATAAACTTGTTTGGGGCTCATACTGAGCTGTACCGAATACAAAAGCATTTTTTCAAATAGTTCATAATTTTCGAAAATATAAAAATGTAATTCGAAAAAAGAAAATTTCAGAATTGACAACCTCCTCAATTTTTTGATGTGTTAAAAACTTTAAAATAACAGTATTCGCCATTGTCGTGTTATGATTTGGAGAAAAGGAACTTATCTTCAAGATGAGAGTAAACTTAAGTTGCCAGCGCACCGTTAACATCTGGGTGGTCTACACTAAAGAAGGCAAATAGATTCTACATTTGCCTTCTTTGTTACACAATTGCACATAAATTTGCTAATAGTTTTTTAGTACCAAACAAATAAAAAAAATAGATTTGTAAAACAAAAACGACATAAATCGATATTCTCATATAACGAACGAGTACATTTCACTTTTTTTATAGTATAAGACAGCGAACAGGCACACGGGTCTCCTGATGGCGAGAGACAACCGTGGCCTATAGACACCATAGATGTTGTAGGTGCGCCGCTGCCCT
>DVZL01001070.1:0-19208 GCA_018236625.1 Lasaia peninsularis
GGGAATGCAAAATTTCGGTTCGCTATTTTGAAATAAACGTCATTCGAGTTTTGAATACGCACGAATATGTTTCATTAATTTGATGTTTCATTTTGATGTTATTATTAATTTTGTTATTTTTTCGTTATCACTTTGTTACTGTTGTAAGTTTTGTTATTGTGTATTTGTGTATAATGGAATGGATGACTTATAATAATATCATTATTATTTCTCATTCTATTCGAATTTTTCTTCGGATGCTTGCAGCAATTCCTTTACTAATAATTAATTTATTAAATATTTTAAAAAATAAATACTTTTTTTCTTTGACCCAAAAGTTGCGAACTTCTGAACGTTTGTTTACATAATTTATGCCTTCTCGTGACAGATAGTATAGTTATTCTAAGCAGACCGAAACATAACAATACCGAATACCACACGGGAACAAGTGGACACTTGTCCACTTTGATTAATAATTATTTTATATACTAGCGACCTGCCTCGGCTTCGCACGGGTACACTATACATGTTACATACATAAAAACCTTCCTCTTAAATCACTCTATCAATTAAAAAGAAACCACATCAATATCCGTTGCTTAGTTTTAAAGGTTTAATCATACATAGGGACAGACAAAAAAGTGCCTGTTTTATAATATGGAGTGATTATTGTATTTAACGTAATAATACGGAACTCTTCGTGCGCGAGTCCAACTCGCACTTGGCCGGTTTTTCTTTTCGAATAATATTAATAAAAGATCAGCTACCACTCGCATTACGGACCGAATGGAATATTATATTCTCGACTCGAGTAAGGCATTAGACTCTTCGGGGTATTGTAACAGGTGATTAACGGTTCTTATTGTGATGGAAATAGTTCATAGTGAATAAGGTAATATGGATTGGAAAACAGCTGATAAGACTTACATTTCTTTCTTTAAACGACTTTAAAAGGAAGTTTGGATTTCTAGCTGACATGGCGGCGGCGGCTTTGCCACTGTCACATTATGGGACGTAACTTGTCGGCTAATCGCGGATGCAACTTCTGATATAGGTATATAGGTACGACGATAATCATGTTTTATTTATTTTATAATTGTCAAACGAGCTGCAAGCCTTTTATCTATACAAATAAATAAAATTGGAGTGTTTGTAAGTAATATTAAAATAACCGCTTTTTACTAAGTGCACGTGTATATTTACCAGGTACATATACCAAAACAACATTTGTTAGATTTTTTGTTTGTTTGTTTGTACCCGCTCTAACACGGCTAAACAGATTATGACGGGACTTTCACTGGCAGACAGCTAATGTAACAAGAAATTGCTTAGGCTACTTTATTTTCAAATTTTATTTTAGAAATGTACAAAAAAATTAATTCAACAAAAACGCGGACGAAGTCGCGGTCACAGCTACTAGATAATAATCACAGCTAAAAACAACCTTTCCGTGTATTTCATTAGATCTCCGTTTACATAGACGACGTGACGTCATTCCTCTATAATGTCTCTGGAAACGACATGGCGTACAAGAAAAAGCTTTTCTTTGCTAAAAGAAAATAAAGAGTTATTTTCGCCTGAAATGGAAATGGACGGAAGTGTTGAATGCTTAATAATCGTTTTATGTTTAAGTGGTTTTGATTGTTAAGGGCACTCTTATTGAAAAAATTAGCCGTATCGTAATATACTTTATTTTATCTTAGTTATCCAATTAAATCAAATGAAATAAACCTTGAATTTAAATTCATGTTTTACCAAATTGCTGCCAATCAGCAATTTTGAAAAATACGGACGGAACATCGTGAAAAATAATATTTATAATTAGTTTTTGTTAAGGACTTTCTTATTGAAAAATGTAGCCTGTTGGTAATTTTCGTGTTTTTAATGATCAAATTAAACTATTTAGACTCTAGACTCTAGTGCATTATTAGATATCAATGTCAGGTAGTACGAAGTTCCACATGTTAGTGAGCAAAAAAAAATACTAGAAAAGTTGTAGGGTTCCGTCGCCAAAGAGTAAAAACGGGTAAATTACTGCAAGTCCGCTATCCATCTATCTGTCACCATATTGTATCTCATGAATAGTAATAGGTAAACAGTTGAAGTTATCACAGATAATGTATTTCTATTGGCTATAAAAGCAAATAAATACTAAAATTAAATCCATAAATCAAATGTGTTTTTTTAGATCGCGTATGAAAAACTTCGAGCGTGAATTGGAATCGCATTTGCCTGCTTTTTATTAGTTTCGGCATTAACTATTAACTTTTTTTCTTAAATGCTGTTTCGTGTCCAAAGGGACACAAAAAATCATCATTAGAATTGACAGCAAGACTTACAGTGGAACAGTCATAATTGTTACAAAAAATGTACTATACTATCTGTCACGAGAACGTATAAATTACGTAAACAAATGTTCAGAAGTTCGCAACATTTGGGTCAAAGGAAAAAAGTATTTATTTTTTTAATATTTAATAAATTATTAGTAAAGAAATTACTGCAAGCATCCGTAGAAAAATGCGAACACATTCCATTATACACAAATACACCATAACAAATAACAAAAACGATAAAATCAATGCAATAATTAACAAAACCAACAACAGTAACATAATGATAACGAAAAAATAACAAAGTTAATAATAACAACAAAATCTACGATTTTAATAAAGCAATGAACATATTCGTGCGTATTCAAAACTTGAATGACGTTTATTTCAAAATAGCATACCGAAATTTTGCATTCCCTGAGATCAGCGCGTCCTCGTACCACGAAGAAAAAACGAGAGTTGTCAAATAATATTACACTAAATTAAAAATGTTATTACTTTCATATAACCCGTACATATTTTTACTTCGATTGCATATGGTCAGTTCATTATTGTCACGCAGTAAAAATATTTACTTGGTGAAAGAAGTTTGTTTACAAAAATTATACCTTCTCGTGACGGGAAGTATAGTATTTTTAAATATTGATGAAACTTTTATTTTAATTAATATAAAAATAAATTTTTACGATATCGTATTTTTGATTTTGCAAAATTAGTCATTCCCAGTTCAAATATCGTATACTAATTTTTAAAGTGCCATGTAGCATTAAGTCCACTTTTTTACTTTTTTGTGCATAAATTTTAAATAAATAAATAAAATATGGGATACCACATTAAAATGAGTTTTGTTAGCGGAGACCAGAATCACCAACATTGTATATATTTATTCTTTAAAGTATTATTTAATTCCATCAGCGTCACGCTTGCGGCAGGATTGTAGGGAGTAACGAGCGCCATATTTCTAACTGCGAACGAGGTACACGAGCGTGTTTGGACTAGCGGATGAGTTTGCGTGACAGAAAACTAAGGTTTTCCTCAAGGGACCGACAAAAGTCGTAGGGTACTTCTTTCAAATGCGTCACGTGGGTTTCGTTGAGCAGACTCCATTACTCTATTAAAAAATCTGAAAGTAAATCGACATTGACGTCCGAGTCGAACCCGGGTTGGGTTCAATTCTCGGGCAGGACAACGTGTTCTTATAAGTTTTTGTCTCTTTGTAATAACGTTGTCTTTTAATGATTTTATACCAGATATAGTGACAGACTCGCCACCTTTAACATCATGGTATGCACAAGTGTGCTTATTTATAATCTTAAAATTTTATTTACCCTTTTCCCGTATCCCCCATACGGGGGTGACAATATTATTACAGTATTTTTTAACCTTTAAAAAGGCGCGCCGGGTCGCCATGGCCCCAAGTGATTTTCAAGTTAAGAAATTTTTCTAGCTTGTTTGGGTTTTCTCGCTATCTCCGAATTTATCTCTAGATTTCTATAATTCTGTAATCTCCACTTAATTCGTTTTTGCTCGCGCCGCGGAGTCGGTCTTACGTACTATATGGAGAGGCTTGGGGTCGCGGCGACACCCCGCGCCTTAAAGTGTAGTTTAAATTTAGGTAAGTAAATATTATATAAATAATGATTTTAAGCATTTTTTTACCTTATATTGTCAATTTTAAAAATATATAACATTAATTGCATAAAGAAGGTTCTTTACACAATTAATTTTTCTGTGGCGATCATACAAAGAAAATTTGTGATGATTGTTGAATTATTATAGTACTTACGAAAAACATGTTTTTCTATTGTTTTAAACATCTTGTTTAAATTTCTTTTTGAATTTTCTAAAAGTTTAATAAGAAATTAATAGAATTAAAAAGGATTACGTAAGTGTTTTTTTTTATTATCAATTTGGGGTAACTGCAGACCCTGCGCGACTAACAATGTTAAGATTATTGGCGCGCCTTATTAAAGGTTAATCTATGGGTCGTAACCTCTACTTAAGTCGTGAAGCCTGACTCGAGGGCGTCGCCAAATTCAAGAAAGAGGCAAGATCCTAACAACATAAATTATATCTTAATCGTTCTATGACACAAGGTTGTTAGAATTTTTCAACTTGTAATTGAGTCGCAAAATAAAAAAAAACTAAAAAAACTATTTATAATATAGCCTTAATAACGACATAACAAATAACAAAGTATTAGTTTATACCTAATACTTCATAAGTTTCGTATTACAATAACCCTCTTATCAATCTCTTCGCTATAGGGGTAGGGAACAAAATAATGAATAAACAAATTTGCCGCCGTAATGAAATTGTCATGCACCGGTCTAGTGAGCAGTGTAGCCGGCAGACTTGTACTGTATACGATCTAACAGCCTGACCACAGACAGCGACGCAGCTACAATATCTATGGTGTAACCATGCTACAATATGTATGGTGTAAATGTAGACCATGGCTATCTCTTACTATCAGAAGACCCGTGTGCTTGTTCAGTGTCTAATTCCAAAACGAAAATTAAATTTCTTCTGCGGGTAGCCTTATCGCATAACATGAATGGAAAGAATTTTAAAATATTCATATTAATTATAATGTAAAATTTCGACGAAATTAACGTAAAAATCTAATATCTATAATCTCTATCTTTATAATCTTTAAAAAAATTGTAATATTTGGCTGGATAGAATATAAAACATTTTATTTCACATAGACCTTAAAAGTGGTTCTTATGACGCGTCTGTATAATGCTAAAATTTACCACCGTATCGAAATGCGGCGACTCACTGAGAAGCGGCGAAAGAAACTCAGCGGGCTTGTCTTTTTTATTTTTTAATTACTTAAATGTTAGCTACAATATAAAACAATTGAAGAGATTAGCGAGAGCAGTAATTAATACTAAGTTTAAGTAATGATAACGTGTACGATCTGGATCTAGAAAGTCTCAATTTTACATGAATTAACATGTTATTAATGATAATAGCTGTCGCCCGATGGTCGAAAGTCGACCAAATAAATTTGAATTATAAGTTATTTTGCGATCATTCAATTAAAACGTCTTTATTAATTCATTTTTACAAAAAGAATGTTCTTCGCCGTTATATTCGGAAACATAAAACCTTAAAAAAACCTAAATGACAAATTAAAAAACAATTTGACAACAATATGTTTGCGTGTAACGAATATTTACATTTGTGTACGTGTAAAATACACGTGTATTTTAAAAAGTCAAAAGGTTTTAGTCAAAAGGTGCGTACCATCTAAAGACCTCAGATATACTTTTGCTTGATAAGACGTATTAATCACTTTACGTACCTCACTATAAAAGTCCCCAAGCTGGTTCGTGTCAGCAAGCCACTGTATTTGAGAAGCTTTGTCCCGCCACCATATGTCCTTAATTTGCCTAGACAGCCTACGCAGTTCTTGGTCACTCTTTTTGACTACTGCCACACTTCCACCTCTTTGATTATGCCGTCGCAAGAGTTGACGATGTTTGTCAAACGCTACTCTGAGAACTTCATTGTTGTCATCGAACCAATTTTCACTATGTCGGTCAATCGTACCCTATGTAGTTGAAGCGGTTTCCATAAGATGACGACACAGAGCTCTCCAAGCAGAACCGACGTCACCTATCTCACTTACTGACAATAGCTTATCAGATAAGGCTTCGGCATATTTCTCCCTGACGTCGTGGATTTTCAGCTTATCTACGTTTAAACACGGTGGCTTCTTTACGATGGATCTACGTGGTTGACGGAGACGGAGTTTTAATTTGGTGACAATAAGTCGATGGTCAGACCAACAGTGGGCACCACGCATGACACGAATAACATGGACTTGACTGATGTCTCTTTGCCGCGTAATGGCATAATCAATCAAATGCCAGTGCCTGGATCGGGGCTGCATCTACGTTGTCTTGTGTTTAGCAGCAAGGCGAAATATCGTATTTGTTATCGGGAGATGATATTGTGCACAAAGACTAAGTAGCAACTGTCCATTACTGTTCATGTTGCCAACTCCATGTCTTTCCAAAACTCCAAGCCAAGCTTCGTAATCGCGACCAACTCTGGCATTGAAATCGCCTAACAATAAAATCTGCTCTTTTGTGTTTAAACTGTCAAGGCATTGACATACCTCTTCATAAAATTTATTCTTAATGTCATCAGACTTGTCCAGCGTTGGAGCGTAGACACTGATGACATTGAGGAAGTTCTCTCTAGGTGGAGGCGCAGTGTGGTCACACGGTCTGAAATGTGGACCGGATATTCTTCAAGACACCTTACTAAATTGTTCTTAATAGCAAATCCCACTCCTGAACGACAAGGTTCGGACGAAGGAGTGCCCTTCCAGAAGAAAGTGTAGCCGCCTCCATTCTCCACCAACTCACCTTCATCAGCAAAATGTGTTTCACTGCGATGAAGTTCCCGCGCTACTATGGCGGTTTTACGTTCAGGACAGGCGTTGCCATCTCGATCAATGAGCGTTCTCACGTTCCACGCGCCAAATGTCCTTAATGTTGGTTTCATGCTGTTATTATATTTATATCTTTTGTTACGTCGACCACGAACTAAGGTGACGCAATGGCAGCCGTGGTTACTACCATCTTTCAAGTTAGGACGAGCGTTTTCTTAGGGCATCTTTTCTAGCCCCCTCCTCGATTGGACGAAGAAAGCAGAGCCTCCCTAAATAGGGCTGCTTTGTCATCCCAAGTGCTGCCGAATCCACATTGTCGTCCCAAATTTGCAATGTGAAAGCGACCACGGCGTGTATACACACCCTTGAGACCTGCCTTTTTCTGACATAGTTCAATGGTCACATATACCTTTTATAGTGATTGGTTCTGTACTTTTTAAAATATAAACAAAAACAAAAATATTCATCTATCTAGACTCCAGCATAACGAGCTTGAGGTCGATATTTTGCACTTTCATTGCTTTTACGTGATAATTGAAGTAATAATGTCTTTCCAAAACATGCATAAGAGTTTTTATATCTTTAAATCCTAATAAACATGATAAGAAAGAGACGAAATGCGTTAAATTCTGTCAAATTCGTCGGAAACTGAAAGAAAAAAAAAACGGAATATGTCGTATAAAAGTCGTGAAAATAATACCCCTATTAATTTGACACGACTAAAATTCTTTATCTCTTTTGTTTCTATATCATTAGAAAAAGATAGCATGCTCTAATTTTAGGGCGATGTGCGTTAGAATGGTACCAGTGTCAGATTTATTTTTATTTCAAAGAGACAATTGTTAAAAACATTGCCAGCCATAAAAACTCGTAGGCTACGAGCGAGTCACTCACGATAAGGGCTTATGTCAGATGAAGCTTTCTAAATACGATAAAGCCGTGAAAAAATGTCAGTCCCTAACAAATGTCCCAATTTCCAGTGCCCTACATGTCTGGAGCAACGAGGATTGACGGCATCTCTTCCTCTTGGAGAAAACAAAATGTGTTTTGTGAAACCTCTCACTGAAATTTATGCTATTACCCAATGTAATGAAAAAATACTCGAGGGAATAAATATGTCAGGTTTTTGTTATACAGATAGTGGGTACGAGCGCATTATGAAATAAAAAAGCCAAGTGCGAGTCGGACTCGCGTACGAAGGATTCCATACCAAAATCTATAAAAAACGGCAAAATTCACCTTTGTTGTATGGGAGCAACCTTTGTACAATTATTTTATTAAGTTTTTAGCATTTGTCGTTATAGCGGCAACTAAAATATATCTAAAAAAATTGAGCTTTCTTTCTATTACTGTTTATGAGATTACAGACAGACAAACAACGGAGTTTTAGTAACAGGGTTTGATTTTTACCCTTTGGATAAGTACGCAACACTAAAAACGATGAAAATAGAACCACGTTGTTTTGGAAAGTCGTTTAAAAAATAAGGCGAAATGTTTTATTATTTCCAATTTCATACTTTGAGGTCTGATAAAAAATATTTTTAGACAAATGAAGCTAAAATTATAATCTGGAGATCACAATTTACACTCCTAACAAAGAACTGTCCTCAATAATAAACATCAATCTCACTCTCGTAGGGCCGGCTACCTCAATCTCATACTGCTGGCCTGTTAAGACTTTATGACTGTCAATTCTCAGAATGAAAGGTAATTAACAATACTATTAATTCAGAACATGTCTTTGTTACGAGTATAATCTTCAAATACCCTCAGCTTCGTGAATTGATCTAACCTCAAAGTAAGTAATTTTTTAAGGAATAAGACAGCGAACAATCACACGGCTGTATTGATGGTAGTCACTATAAATATTGTAGATACGTCAAAATCTATATCAGGCTGTTAGACCGTATGTCTATCAGATACCCCCTACCCTCCGAATCGGACCACAACAACGTCATTACGGCGGCAAGAATAGGTAAGGTGGTGGATTCCTAACCGGGTGAGTTACTCACAGAACACTACTACTAGTGGTCATGTTGGTAGTGACCCAGTAAATTTATGCTCGACTCTTACGATCTGCCTGGTTGGGAGGCAGATAGTCTATTCTACGCAGAAAACCCATACCAAGATGGGGAAAAAACAAAGAAGTATAGGTGATTATTATTTTTCCAATGCAATAATTACCTGCTTCATATTTCGAGATACGGTAGCCACACATTTCATCGCGATATCAGGATGTAGGTCGTAAAGTCGGGACCTCATTACAATTTTACGACGAAGGCCTGTCTGTGGGTGACATTTGAAAATTTATTATCTGTTTTTACTTGTGTCTTATTTATTTAGGCAGTAAAAAGGATTTTTGACTTTTTCTCTGAAAAAAAAAACTAGTTTGTCGTATACAATGCTTTTATTTTTCAATCCCAGCATCATGTTATTTTAGGTGGAAGAAATTTCTTATGTAAAACAATATTAATTATTGTGAAACATTTAATACTTTTTCAATGTTGTGTACATAATATTAAACAAATAAGTAAGCTAAATTAATTTGAAAATTTATTTAAAAACAGAATGGGCGGGCTTTATATACGCTAGAGAACCCAAAACAATGTTTTTTTACTTTATTTGTTAACCGATTTAAATGTTTTTTTTTAGAAATATGTTGTGATGACATTCAATTAACAATTTCATTTAAATCGGTTGACACATAAAGAAGTTATGTCTTTGTCATATTATCGAACTACAATTAAATAGGGTTCAGCTTAGGCTGGAAACGCGTCAGTGGAATGCGACGCGGCCCCACGTGGGGTTTATAAATAATGATATAAAAATGCGAACGACACAGCTAGTTATAAAGTTTGAATAATAAAAATATAAAAAAAGAAATCAAAAATTAATATAATATTGTAACCAATTACTTAAACTCTTTTACATAAGTTTGAATTTATACTTTGTATATAAATTAATTTATTATCACTGGCGCACATAACATAGCGAAATAATTTCAATTTAAACACTGTATTCAATCAGTTATACAACTCTTATAAGTATACATTGCTCGTAAACTATTCAGAGTCTATATTTGATTTTGAACAGAGACCAGTCTATGACAAAGTTCCGTCAGGTGTTCCATATCTGAGCTCATTTGTCCGTATGATTCGAAGCGACAGGACATCGTCAGGGTTACAGCAAATATATTCATAGTTTCTGAAAACGGGTTACGTATTTGGATAACATAATAGTAACGCATAATGGGATTATGGTAACTAATATAACAGGAATCGGGAACCTGGATTCTATTAGTTACGGGAATATATTACAAGGGCAATTATTTAGAGCCTCGGTGACCTAGCGGTACGCGTTTCGGTCTTCCATTCGGGTAGTCCAAGTTCGAACCCTGTCATGTACCAATGAGTTTTTCTGACTGATATATATTTTCTTAGTGCTCTTATAGTGAAGGAAAACATCGTGAGGAATCCCGGATTCATGGAATTCGACCCTATTCGGTTTCCTCACGATGTTTTCCTTCAACATAAGAGCACTCAAAAAATGTACATAAGTCAGAAATACTCATAGGTACATGACGGGATTCGAACTTGGACTACCCGAATGGAAGTCCGAAGCGCGTACCACTAGTAGGTATATCATAGTAAATTACCTACACATTAAATTGTAAATAACGTTACACGATTTTCATATTTTTTACGTCTAATAAAACATTACCTAATTTAAAAAAACAAAAAATTCGTTTGTTGTTAGTTCGACAGAATTCTGAATGCAGCATTTTATATGGTTTTTATTTTTGGATTATGCATTTTTTTATTGATAGGCGACAAATTTTAGGCAGCTCGTAAGAGGCGAGCACAGGGTCTATTGTCACGAACACCGCGACATTGACTAGGTGGTAGAGTCTTGCAACGACTCGCCCGGATTACCTATTCCTGCCACAATAGCGTCAGTGCTTGCCATTGTCGTGTTCTGGTTTAGAGGGTAGGGTAGCCGGTAAACTTACTCCGTGAAGAGGTTTACCATCCCCGCCTCAAGTTGGCAACGCACCATTTCCACCTTTGGTGTCTATTTGGTGGCGACGTGTATTTCTTACCATCAGAAAATCCGTCTGCTTGTTTGTCATAAAAAAATCTTAATAACAGCGGGTGGCGAAACATAAAATACGTCCCTGGGATAATCCATAGGGAATGTTAATTTTTTTAGATAAACTAAAACCCTCATAGGAACAACTTGCCTCTCCCAGGTATCGATCCCGGAACCCCGCGCGTCAAAGTTAGATACCGATTACATTTGACCACAGATATGCAAGTTTTTTAATTCATTTAAGAAATCCAAATTTGCTCTACGTTGGCATCCCAGCCCTGTGGCTTAAATGCCAGAAGTTATAAAGAAGATTCTCCGTCAGAATTATTCTGTTGGAAAGACATCATTATTCAAGAAGTTTCATGGAAGTGCGTAGTACGTGACCACGCTGTCGTGAATTTGGCAAATAGTCCAGGGAACGGTTGTGAAAATATTTATTTGAAGTGAAGACAAAATTTTTATTTTAAAATCTATTTTGTATCCCTGCTGACATCAGAGACGAATTTATCGAATTTTCCATTAAAATCTTCTAAGTAATATATTTTATACGAGAGTCAAAGCAGGTTAATCTCTATTGACATAAAATATTAAAAATCAGAATGTCAAATGAAAAAGAAATATAACGACTAAAAAAATATCCAATTAATAATATATAACTAACCCTAGATTGAACAAGTTACGTGATTGTATTATGGATGTTTGACAACTATATAAATACACAGAAATAATTAAATAGATTACAGAGTAAATTTCCTAAGCACCTAA
This sequence comes from Lasaia peninsularis, assembly GCA_018236625.1. Classification (NCBI taxonomy): domain Eukaryota; kingdom Metazoa; phylum Arthropoda; class Insecta; order Lepidoptera; family Riodinidae; genus Lasaia; species Lasaia peninsularis. Next base: position 11,575 of record DVZL01001070.1, read on the forward strand.
ATCTGGAAATACAGACATCTATGTTCATCATATAAATATCTGCCCTCGTTGGAAATCGTACACGAGCCTGGCTATCGTGTACGCTAACCTCAATGAATTGGATTGGAGTTAATTCTCTTCTGTCACTAAGACATGTATATATGTATATTTTTTATAAATATACACACATAGCGTTGTGCATATTACACATATTATGTTAATACGCAGTGATGTATGTAAGTTTTCTTACTATAAATTCTAGATAACTGAACAGATCCGTGAATTGTTTTATTGATGCTGGTATTGTCGAAATGATTTTATCAAAAAAATTTAAAGATTTGATTCGTCTTTCCTAATGCAAATGGCTAAGGAGTGAAATTCGTGTGTGTTCCTGAATCAATATAACCTGGCTATCTTTAAGGCCAGAGTGAATAGGCTGTATCTAGGTAGGCATGTTCCATCTTCGGCCGCATAATTACTAACTAACATCAGGTGACTTGGCGGTCAAATGCTTGCCTATTATAATTAAAAGGATAATTCTGAGTAACAAGCACTGAAGATTGGTTTTTCTAGACAAATTTATCCTTTCGGTTTTTATTTTTCAACAGTTAATTTGAAACTCAACCGTCTCTCAGACTATAAAGGGTTCAAACATCTTTCTGGGTTCGTTTTTGAAAGTTGGTGCCTCCGAATAGCTGTAGATGTTTCCCCGAAACTTAAAAAGACTAAACTTTAACTTTAAAAATATTCTCAAGTTGGAAAAATATTTTACAAGGCGGAAACTTGGGTTTTGAACTGAAACATCGTTCTTTTGGAATATTTTTCAACCTCCACTTTCGTAAACACTTTTTTCGCGGAAAGGAAGTGGAACTTAAAATAAGAAAGTTTTTCTTTAGAAATAATCGGATTTATAGCATATTTTCATAGTTCCGTACCCATAGGGTTAAAGAGAGACCCTATTACTAAGCTCCGCTGTTCTTCTAAGTACGCATATATTTATTTTTGTTACCGCTATTACAACAAATAATAAAATGTTGAATAAAATAAATATTTAAAGGAGCTCCCGTATAAAAAACTTTAAGATTTAGGTCACGGAAATGGTATTCACTTTTATATAAAATATCCTCTAATCTTCTTATTATGTAAAATTTCCATGTCACAATGCTAGTTACCGTACCCCTCCGAAACGACTTGACCGATTTTAACCAAATTTTATATGCGTATTCAGTAGATCTAAGAATCGGATATTATTGTCTATACCCCTAAGTGATAAGGGTTGATCACCCTTAACATTTTTTAAATTTTTTGACGAAATATTTGTTTGTATTTTCTTATAATGTAGCATTAAAAAATAAAACAAGCAGCTATATCTTGATGGAAGAAATACCCGTGACCTATATAAATAAGGATAATTAAGTGTCGCCGACTAAAATCTCGATTATTGAGTTTTTTCTATGGGTTTACCGAAATTATAAACTGAAATGTGACGTAATATGTACGAGTCTATTTTTCGACTTTTTTTCCGTTTTGATTTTTCTGTTCCTTATTTAAATGTTGTGTGTGTTTTACTAAAACTCCGTTATCTTTGTATCTGTCTGTCCATATGTTTCTCTAACCAGGCTGTATTTCCTAAACCGTCAAAGTTAGTTAAAATTTTCATGATTATAATGTATTTCTGTCACCGTTAAAACAATAAATACAAAAAAACTTAAATTTTTAAGGAAGTTTCCCGTAGCTGCTCATATCCATGAAAGGGCATAATTTTTGCACTTGTAGAACATATGCACTCACGATTAGCCGACGATATGACAGGCCCTATGATATGACAGGAGACGAGTCCGCCGCTGTGTCGAGCACAAATCCTGGGTTTCCTCATGGGTTTATTCACCGTAAGAGCACTCAGAAAATATACTTATGTTAGAAAAACTCATTAGTACATAACGAGGTTCGAACCTGGACTACCTAAATGGAAATCCGAAGCGCGTACCATTAGGCAACCAAGGTCTTTTGTTCAATAATATAAGGTTTGTAATGTCGCTACAAATCAAATATCAACATACATTCCTCAAGACAAATAGAAAAACCAAATGTATTGGAAAAACACAGTAGTAATATGGTTTCAAAACACAATTCCACTAATACCCGTACATAATGCAATCACGGAACCCTCACCCTTATTTAATACAATCCACAGATGCACCGTAACTATTTCCCCTCTTACATCACAAGTGACGCCTAATACTCCACGTAATTGTATGATCCTATTCAAAACATAAATGTGAAATTAGAGCCAAGTTCAATATGAAAAAAAAAACAATTTCAGGTTTTGACATAATATTTAAGATTTGAATGTGTGTTAAATAAACTAGGTAAATCCAAAATTAAGTAAAATAACATATAATATAAAAATAAAAAAATCTGTATTTATTATGTGAAAAAGTTGGGAGTTCTGAAATGAAAATAATTTGCTGTTAGTAAATATTATTAAAAATTAGTACCTACCTAGTAAAAAACCTGTTATTAAAAATTAGTAATCTGTTCAATAAAATGATTTATTATGAGATTAATCATTATTAAAACTAAAATGTTAATTCTTTATCAGTACAATTATGGCTATCTATATTACAACACATAAAACCAGTCCATATCGTAAGTGATCCAACAGTGTGAAGCTCAATTGTCCATCATTTTTCTATAGTACTTGTCTGTACACACTATGTGTGTTTTGACGCCTACCCCCCGAGGGGATGAAAATTGAACCCGTGACAAATGATGGAAAAAATTCGTATCCCCAGTTTAATTTTGCTTATTGCGAGTCACTGGCTAGGAATTATTAAAGGTCTTATATATTACGTGAAGGAAATTCAGTTATCAGTCAAAATTGTATTTAGTTACAAATATAAACTGTAAGGTTAGTAAAATAATGAAAAATAAAAGATTGACGAAACGGATATACAATGCGAATATGGATGGTAGATGTGGTGTGGTATGTAGGTTCCCGGAAAGACATAGGTTTCACGTCCAAATTGCTCATGTTTTATCCAAGGGTGGTGTCAAGAGAAGCCAAAACCGGCGTGCTTATAAAAAGAAAGATGATATTGATTATCTACCTGTGTCCGCGAGTTCGTCCGCGTATTGATTTAATTTACTTTATTAATACCTAATATAAAAGTGGCCTAAGCTATTCCTTATTACATTAGCTGTCTGCGTGTGAGTCTCATAAAAATCAGTTCAGTTGCTACAGAAATTAGTAGACAAACAGATAGACAGACAGACAAAAAACTAAACATGATTACTTTGGTATATGTACCTTGATAATGTACATATGCATTTAATAAAAAGCGGTTATTTTAATATTACATACAGACGCTCCAATTTTATTTATATGTATAGATAAAATAAAATGTATTTTAGTTTGTTTGCAATGTATACGCAGTGATTGAGTGGAACTAATACTAAGTTATAGTTCCATGCATATTCTCTTGTAGGCACCGAATTCTTGCTCAAAATTTCTCCTGCGGTGTGTCTGTGGCTCGTCTTAATTGTGCCTAACTTTAAGCCATACTGCATTTAATTTCTATTCCAGTTCAAAGAATTTTGTAACATCAGTCTTTGTATTTAAGTGCTATATTGTCTTAGCTTGGGTGTAAATGGTCCTGCACAGTCTATTAATGACTGATTCGAGTTGTTGTTACCACTAATTATCTTGTCTATAATGTGGCTTCACTACATACGAAGTTCTCTTAGGCTGTGACATTAAGGGTAGTGTACATGGACACAAATACCAAAAGTAACAGTAGCAGTAAAAATCGTCATGCTTATATCCTGGAGGGGGAGTCAGGTACATAAGCAATTACAATTAACCGACGTTATTAGTTTCCATCATAAAAAAATTTGACATTTTGGACAAAAATCCAATTTATCAAATCCATAGAAGAAATAACTTATAAGATCAAATATTACAAATAGATAATGACAACGATCGACCACAGAAATAATGCTCAGATCCGAGCAGTAACAGTATAAATTACATTAAAGATAATATACTGCTGTTGTTGGGATGTTCCCTAGAGCAAAAAAAGAAAAGTCAGCTTAGACTTCAGTTTGCCAATAATTACATATGATATGAGGCTTTATTTTACTGCCTGAGGAGTATATACTTTTTTCTGCTCAACGAAGGCAGAAATTCGTAACTTCACTTCGCGTGGCCAAAGAAAACGACTGCCCTATTTCAAACCCTTGTTATGACTTGAAATTTAATTTTTTAGGAGAGATCATAAAGAAAAAATACCACTCTCTGAACAATATTTGTGTTATTTTAAAGAAAGCTACTGTTTGCAAAAATACTTAATAATGAATACGTTAAAATAGATTTTTTTTCACAATACAGTATGGGATCACCTTTGCCTGATGCGCATATATGTATGTTCCTATAATCAAAATCCATTTGTTATTCTCTATGTTGTCGCATAACAAATATACAAAAAACACATTCGAATTGAGAATCTGCTCATTTTCAAAGTCGGGTAAAATTAGAGCCTAGGGTTTCTGGAACTTGGGTTTATATGAAGGAAGCTAGGTAAGTATGAAGGAATTTGTTACTGGATACTCGTGTCAGTGTAAAAATGAGGAAAATCGTGCACCGGTGGTTCGGTCATGTGGAAAGAACGAAAAAAGAAAAGTTGACAAGATGACAGATTTATAATATGAATGTGAATATCTGGAGATACCTTCAAGATGGTAGGACTTAGGTTGAGATTTCACGACCAAATTACTCGTGTATTATCCGAGGGTAGAGTCAAAAACCTCCGAAACCGGCGTGAAAAGTATGTAGAGATAATGTACTTGATACTCGATACTCCCTGCCTATCCGCAATAAATTTGGTGTGAAGATATGTATGTGCATAACATGCCAATATGTATGTGTATAGCACAAAGAAATTGCATGACGTCATTTTTATAATTTCATTTCAACAACCATTATTTCTACCAAAAAACAATATTGTGTGCTTAGCCTAAAAGGAATGCGACCTCCATTATCACAGTTCACACTTGGCATGGCTCTGCTTCAACGCCGCCCAAGTATGTGAATTAACTGCCGCCGCAACAAATGTTGCCATATATCACAGTTAAAACTGAAGATTTAAATCACTGAGGCTCCCTGCTGTATTTTTTATATCATTAGCTTTTCCAGGGGCTTTAAATTTTATTACGTTTCTCGTATTATGTTTTGTGTGGAAGTGCCTCTGCTTTGTCTTTGTGTACGATTGTGATGGTATTTATTATTATTATTTTAGAAGTTAATTTATTTTGGCCAAGTTAAGAAACTCTAGTAGCTCCCAATAGATGGGGTAAAACTCAGTCTAATATAAAAATATATATTCTAAATTCAATGAATGTTAAATAAAATGTTATGTTTGTATTTATTTGAGTGATGTTTGGCACTCGATACTCTCTGCCTACCTCACAAGAGATTTTGCGTGAAAATATATTCACTTTTTGTATGTATGTATACGTATAATAATATTAGTTACCTACTAGCTGTTCCCGCGACTTCGTCCGCGTTTGCATTTAATTGTGTAAAAACGGAACCCTATTACTATTACTCTGCTGTTCATCTGCATGTCTGTCTGTCACCAGGCTATATCTCATGAACCGTGATAGCTAGAAAGCAAAAATTTTCACAGATTATATGTCTCTGATGCCACTGTAACAACAAATACCTACTATAAAACTACTAATAAAAAAAGAAAAAAATAAATTAAAAATTTAAAGGGTACTTCCGTAAAGCAAATGTGATTTCTTTGCCATTTTCGCCGATAATAATACAGAATCCTACGTGCGAGAATACGACTCGTACTTGGCTGGAGGGTATGGTATCCGAAGGTAGAGGGAAGGGTAGAAGATAGTAGGTGCAAATACGGTATATCAGCCCGACTGCAGACAGTGACGCACGTACACCATCTATGGTATCTATAGGCCACGTTTGTCTCTTACCATCAGGATACCCGTGTGTTTGTTCGCTGTTTATCACATAAAAAATATAATTTTAGCACAAGACGCCGTTATATAAGTGTATTAATATTATAATCTTACGAGTTTTCGGTTCGACCTAGTTTGTGGTAGAATAAAACACTTTTTATTGACACCATATAATTTTAATGTTATTTTACGGTAGCATAAAATCTTTAGAGCCCGGCCCATGCGTTTATATCTATTTGACAATAAAAAAGTCACTTAAGGACAGCCCTATCTCGGTCATAATCCCGGAATTAATTTGGTAATAATATTATGAAGTTTTATTACTTACCGATATATTATGGAGACATTATTATAAAATTTTGCAGGAAGGAGAAAGTTTTTTCCGTGTTTTTCTAAGCCTCTGTATACGATTAGGATATACGATCTGTTTCCTAAGCTTTGTATTATACCACCAACTAGATCACTGTTAGTAGAATACTGTGCTTCTTGCCTCGGTAGAGATCCGCCGATTTACTTATTCCTGCCATCACAATGATGAAGATATATATTGCACAAGCTGTCCCGCCGAACTTCGTACGGCCCGCATTTATGGAGTAGGAAAATTCATATAAAATTCAAAAGCAAAATAAGGAAAAAAAACTTCACTTTTAAATTTAATTGAATTTTATGATGACTTCTAAATTTAAAAGATTTTTGTCACATTAACTTACCTCTTAAACCTTATATTGACTTCCAGTAATAATTCATAACCAAAATTAGCCAAATCGGTCCAAACATCGTTCTAAGAGACAAACGAATTTTGTTTGTTTGAATATTGTTTGTAACAATTTTGAAACGTTTCCTACCTGTCACACATTTAATGTTCTTTCTTTAAAAAAAACTGTCAGAAATCATTTTTTTTTTTTTACTTTTGAATGTGATTTTGATTTTCGTACTCGTACTGCAGGCGGTACAGCTAGATAAATATGTATAACTCAAAATTAAGAATATAATCCGCTTTCGACTGTGGAGAATAAATCTGCGCTTAAAATTACAAACATCATACATTTCAATTACAAATTTAATTAGTATTTACGATTGCCAGCAATAAAATTGAATTCTCCCCACGTCGGAACGATCACTCAGTAAATCAGTTATTAAAAAAAGATATATCCGTTCCACAGTGGTATTTGTGTTGAAACATGAGAAACTCTTTATTGAAACACACTTGTAAGTGAGATTTTTATGATAACAGTCACGTGTACACTTTTAAAATTTATTTAATCAACAAAACCGAATAATAATATATAGCATTAAAGCGTAAACGCAACTTTTATTAATAACTGGCTGGCAAACAAAAAAAGTGTTGTTTTATCTATGTGCTAATTATAATAAAAAACGGGCCAAAACGCGTCAACAACAGGGATAATAACATTATTTAATGGCGAAAATAGATGTAAGCATTGAATCCAATGACAATCAAAAATAAGCCGCGCGATTAGCCGTATGAGAAACCTGACGATGAAGTTAATGTCGTGTAGCTTATCTAGTGATGATAGCTCACATGAATTGAGGGCAGGACAAAATCCACCGGATTATTAGAAGTGACCTCGCAGCCGCCGTCTGCTCTTGACCACGACCAATGCAACTTGTTTAGATACTCGATTTTTCAACCAAGTTGCATTGGTCGTGGT
>DVZL01001071.1:0-19206 GCA_018236625.1 Lasaia peninsularis
ATGTCACGGTGTTGGTGACAATAGACCCTGTGCTCGCCTCTTACGAGCTGCCTGGGTGGAAGGCAGTTGGCCTATTCAACAACGGAAACCGGACCAAAACGGGGGAATTGAAAGCACTTGAGACTTTACCTTGTAAAAATCCACAAATGATTATAACGTCAATATTCTTAATTCGTAAAGTTGTATTTAAAAAAAAAAATTAAGACTAGATAGTCACGCCGAATCTTCTCAATGACAGGCCGTATCCCAATACGGTGGTGGATTTTATTAGTATTATAATATATATTTGTTACAAGTACCCCTTGTATTGTATAGGTATTTAGAATTTATCATTTAATGAACATCGCCGTGTTTTGCAAGTGACATATCGAAACTTCAATTAAGTACTTACAAAATGCTATAATCTAGAAAGAAGTACTTCTAGAGTGAGATTCTATTTGCGCGCTTGTTCAAACTCGCGCTGGAAGTTGTTGAGGATTCTAATGCCTACTGGTTACCAGCGAATTCAACACTTAACGCATTCACTGTCAGCAACGCATATACGCGTTTTACTCTCATCCAGTGCCTTGGACGCGTCTGTGAGTTCATACATTTAGCGAGCTTTGTCCAGTGCGTTTAACGCACATACGAGTTCTATTAATCTAGCAATATTCTACTTATGTCTAATATATTACTCCCCTGATCACTCGCATTTAGTCATTTTAACCAAATTAAAAAAAGGTAATTTTAAAAATTTAAAATTGAAGGTATTTTTTATTTGTGTACATAACTCACTGCGTGATCCTATTAATTTATTTATTTTAAACTATAATGCTGACGAAAATATTACATTCACTGCCGGAGTGGGAGTTTTTTATCAACTAAAATAGTTGATATACGATTATGCAAACATTAATTATAATCATTAAAAAATTACAGCTTAATTTAAAACAAGTTTATCGTTTCACTTATATTCATCAAGATAGAATAATTACTTGGTTCCAATGGGAACAAATCACCGCCAAAATTTGTATGAACTCATATGTGCGTTTGAGACGAATTGAGGAAGGTCCAGTGGCAGTGAGTGCGTTAAGAAACAAAATACTCTGCTATTATATGAAGCAAGTCATAAATTAGTACTTTGACCGTTTGGAGAGCTTTATTTACGATAGCTCAGTAAATACTACTCACCTGATGGCATACTAGTGGTAGGGTGGAGATATACTAAACTGAAAGCAGACTATTCACTCTACCCTTGAAAACGCCCAAATTGTAATTTTCAGGGAATACTGCTTTAAGAAGTGAAATACCCGTGCGAAGCCGGGGCGAGTCGCTAGTTTCCATATCATACAGTGACGTCTGTATCTTACCATTACAATATCCGTCTAAATCCAGGCCTACTAATTTTGTTGTTAAAAAAAAACATTTAGGTACTTGAAAATTATTTATTTAACCAATTTACAATCTGTCAATAAACTATACATATTTTGAAATTTAATGTCAAAAAGATATGATCATTTTAAGTGTCTGCAAATGATATTAAATGTTCAGTTTTTCTTCAAGGTATCTTTGTATGAAATTCCATCAAAATCGTTTGAGTGGTTTAGGCGTGAAAATGTAAAAGACAGACATACTGTTGTTTTAGCATTAATAATATTAGTAGGTATTATAGATAAAGCAAAGAATAAGCACACAAAATAAATCTTGCATAAAAATATTTGAAGTCTGCATATAATTAAACTTCTGGCAACATAATTTTGGGTCTTGACATTATGTCAGACGAATCATTTTATTTTTCAATTCTTATTTCTTTTGTACTATTTTAATCGGCTTTTTTACAATACACATAATTATAAATAAGGCACCAAATAACCTATTAGTATTATATTTATTTACTAGATATATATTATATTGAAGAAATATCCATATCTTTGATCATAAACACTTATTTATTATACTTATAATATAATGAGCAGCTTGGAATTTATAGAAAACCGTACACAAGTTAATAAACTTCATCAATCACAATATTATTGTATGCGTGTGTAGTAATTATAACAGATTTTCATAAAGTAACATGATTATATTTAATCTTAAAATATGGTAATGCCAACACTAAGTTAAATTTGCATAAATAAAGGCATTTTTTGGGAATTCAATTACAGTATCAAAAATTTCCATCGTTTTTTTACTTGCGCTAATCAACATACCTGGCATAATAATATTGATGGTATTACTTTAGTTTCTTATAACCCAAAAAAAATAAATGATAATACATCTAGCTTAAATTACGGAATCTTTCTAGTTTATTTTCTGTGTCGAGAGCGAAATAGAAGTGATACAAATATCATTTATTTTTTTTAAAGGGTACATTAAAAATATATAATTAAAATAAAATTCGATATGCAGTCATGTTTATACTACTAGGATTTAATTTTCGCTCACGAGAGGCATTGCTTGAGATTTTTTGGCAGTAGCCCATTTGGCATCATGTTCTCCTAAAAATTACGCAAAAAAATTCATAAAGTTTAATGGAGTCAGTATATTTCTAGTATTATTTGTATTATCGTGGTTTGATAGGAGATCAAAGTTGTACAATATAGATAAAATACCAAGTAACTTTGGTCAAAATATGGAGCGCACTTTTATTGTCAAAAATTAACAGCCATGGAAATCCCATGTCACTTTTAAATTCGTGTAAATTCTAGCTGTCATATTGTTACATAAACATTTTTATGTAATTTTTTTATTACTTTGGATAACGATTTAACCTTTTTTTATTCAGCACTCAGATATATACGAGAGTTTCAACGTACGGGACAATCATTCCCAAACTATTTTGGACAAGAGACATTTTTTTTAAAGATTTATCTAGTCCTTTTATTACTAATTAATACGCTTTTATTCTTTAGTTCTTGACTTATTAATAAAAAGTACTAATCAGTTCAAAAAGTTTACTTGGTCAAGCAAGTAAACTTCTAGCGATTTTCCACGGCTTCAGCCTAGAACCTGCTTAATTACACCTTACTGACTGATACCTGCTGAAGTCACGATAAATCAAATTTTATAGCAACCTTAGATCTTTTTAACAAGTTGGCAACACAATGAATTACTTATAGCTTTAACAAAATGATTAAGGTCTGGCCATGACATAATTCGTCGCATCTCCCTATAGCACTTAACATTGTGCTCAAATATCTCACCGGGAATATTAAGCTGGCATTACTTAAAAGAAAATATTATTCGCTAGCAAAACCTCTCATGTGCAAGTATCTTTATTTTCGAATATGACCATCTCCGTAAATTTTCAATTTTAAAAAATTATTTATTTAATATTACGTTGCGTACAAAACTTTATAGTGACAAAAGAAAATGCCATAAAAACTTATACATTATACATAATGAACAGTATATATAATATGTAAAAACTACAACAGTATTTATTTGAGTTTCTATAGAGATGGTCATATTGGGAATTCAGCTACGTAAATCTTGGATATATTTATAGAAGTCTATGCCTCTTCAGTCCTATCAGCCTCTGAGTTTACCACTTGACTTTCTTCCTCAGTCACCGTTTCTCTCTGTGGCCAGCACCTTGGTACTATTCCGTTATACACACACATGCCAAGTATGAGCACCGCGAATCCGATTAAATGTTGCCAGTGGAAATCTTGCCATCTCACAGCAAGAGAAACCATCCAAATCACGAATGTTCTGAAAAGGTTATTTTTGCTTGTGCGTTATAACAATGAGTTTTAAGAAGTGAAAAAAAATCACCTTAGACAGAATTTTAATCCTTATTTAAAAAAAAAATAAAGATTGAAATAAGGATTGAAGGATGAATAGCCATCAGACAGGTTACAGGTTTAAATTCTGTCTAATGTCATTTTGTTTTCTCTTAATAAATAAAAAAATGCAATAGTAAAATGGGTAAAAAGCTTTCCACCCGCGGCTTCACCCGCGTAAATTATTTTAATAACATAGACAAATTAAAGGGCAGATTTTTCTGTACTTATTGCGTAAAAACATATCCTCCTTTTCATCTAGTCGGTTAAAAAATAGTATATGTCCTTTCTCTAGGTCAACTCTATCTCTGTACTAAATTTCATCAAAATCGGTTCACTGGTTCCGGCGTGAAAGCGTAACAAACAGATAGAGTTACTTTCGCATTTATAATAATGCGAGTATTAAGTAGGGGTTTTACAGCGTAATTTTTTTTAAATAAATTTCACTTGCAGATAATAAAACAGTAATCAAAAAAAAATTATTGTATTACAATTTTTAATAACAAATTAAAATAGACGTGAAAATTAAAATAGACTAATTACACAGGTTGATCTTACTCCAAACTATGTACCTATTTCAAATATCCCTTACCTTACGGAGTCTAGGACCATCCTTGTGGTAGCGGACATTTCTTTAGTGACGCTGATGCCGGCGAAGTTGAAGAACGCGATGGATATTATGGTTCCGAGTATGGCCACAAGTAGCAGGGGATTGTTTCCTAAAATCATAACGTATTCATGAATAATCGTATCTTATAAGTACCTTCAAGCCTATTATTCTCAAAATGGTAGGCAGAGGTGTGTTAGTATATCCATGACTCGTAAGTCCAGTATTAGAACACCCACGATTAGCCAAGGTACTAGAGTCCATGATGTGATAGGTGGCAAGCCTATCGCCAGTTGTATGTACAAGAACCGGTTCTCATGATTATAAGAGACGAATTTCGCCTATAATTATACTCGTAAATGTTAATATTACTATCTTAGGCTGGCCATGGCGTCATCAACTTTGACTGATATTGGATTTGTGTCCGATATGACGACGGACTTGCCACCTGTCGTATTATGGGGTCCTAATATCGTCGGCTAATCGTGTGTGCATAAATATGCACCTCTGTATGTACCCTTCGGGGATGTGAAATACGTCATCTCACTAGAGCCCTCAGATTATATTATTAAACTGAATGTGCACAAAGATCGTCTTTCAAAGCGATAATTATCAGAAAACTTCTGGACATTTCTTTAGTTCTTACCAAATACAACTAAAAATACAGCTGCAACAACTCCCTTGAACTTTTTTATTTTAAAACCTCAATAGTTTTAAAATAAAAAAGTTTTTAAAAATAGTTTAAAAAAACTACTCCACAAACAAACCTAGAATTAGTCATGTGTACCAAAGCTACCAAAAAGACATATAAGTACGCATCACGCATGGAGTCATGCATTGGATTTTCATTTTCATGTGATTATATTTTTAACTAGCTGTGCGTGCTAGCGTTTTTATTTCATTATTTTTTTATACATTTCTAAGATAAAAGTCTTAAATAAAAGTAGTCTAATCCATTCCTTATTACATTAGCTGGTGCAGACAGAAAAAAATTCTAAATTATTTTAATATTAAAATACAGACACTTCAGTTTTATTTATTTGTAGATATATATTTTGTTGACTGGCTGCTTTTTGCGTTACACAAATCTATAATTTAAAAACACAGTACAAACCAATTTGAACCAATCCATCGACTACATCTTCCACAGTCCTTCTTGCATTGTGGTCGAAGTGCGGTGGCGCCGGGATCCAATAGAATATAGTCAATAGCACTGACAATACTGAGAACCCGAAGACACCCTCCCAACCCACAGCTTGCAACGGGGGAATGTTCAGTCCTGGAATCACCGAAGTAAATTCGTAAGTTTATTTTCTTTTATTAGATCGGTCCGGACCGGCATAAATCCCGGGTTTCCTCACAATGTTTTCCTACACCGCAAAAGCACTCAGATTCGAACCTGGACTATTGAAATGGAAGTCCCAAGCTCGCACCACTAGGCCACCGAGGTCGAAAATAGATGTTTTTTGTTACAAAAATGTAGGTATTCACATAGTATAGTATGTCATCCTTTAGCATATTAAAAGTATTATATTATAAATTCTGTTCTAATAAAGCAAATAGTCAATTTATTGCAAAATTCAAAGTAAAATATGATAAAAATCTCCAGATAAATTTATCTGGAGTTTTTATTAACAAATTAATTCAATAAATGGCGGATCATTTTGTAAATGGGGATTTTGCTGTCAAATTAAACTTTTATTGATGGGGATTGTGCTGTCAAAATGAAACATTTATTAGATGGGGATTGTGCTGTCAAACTGAAACTTGTATTAGATGGGAATTGTGCTGTCAAAATGAAACATTTATTAGATGGGGATTGTGCTGTCAAATTGAAACTTGTATTAGATGGGGATTGTGCTGTCAAATTGAAACTTGTATTAGATGGGGATTGTGCTGTCAAAATGAAACATTTATTAGATGGGGATTGTGCTGTCAAATTGAAACTTTTTCTTGTTTGAATAAATGAATTTGATATTCCAATTTTTTTTTTAATATTTCACTTTATATGTCGCGAAGCACATACCGGGCCGCTAATAATGAATATAATTCACCTGCAACGTATTTTTCTTCGTACACCATTTGACATGCAGAAATAATTTGAGCGATGATGATAAGGAGGTCGCCAGTTATGAGGCTGTTTCGACCCTTGCTTTCGTCGCCGGACTGGTATATAGCGTCAGTGGTGCCAACTATCACCAATCCTAAAATTACATTGGCTGAAATGAAAAAAACAAAGATAAAATACGGGTCTCTCTCCAACGGCTTGTTTGCTCTTTCATCCGCTATAAAAATACTTTACATACACCATAATATGAGATAGTAGTAATAGTGAGTGCTTCGGACGTCCATTTCGGTAATCCAGGTTAGACCTGGTTTCATTTTTGCAACAAGAGGTCAGACCGCATTCGCTCTGTGTAAAAACTGGTGTGCTTGTCTCTCTTGTAATCCCTAAATTAGGAAGCCGATACCGATATCATTTGATATAGAAACGGGATAAGATTAGAACGAAGAAGGGTAGTGCAAGAAAAACCATAAGTTTTTTTTACATAGAATATGGAGGCATTTGACTGCCATCGCGCCTGATGTTAAATGAAGATGCGGTCGAAGATGGAACATGCCTTCCTGAAAACAGCCTATTCACTCGGGTCTTAAGCATATCTAGGTTGTATTTTTCCACTCCTTAGCCGTTTTCATTAGAAAATACGATCCAAATCGTTTTGTGCGGATAAGTGGAATATACACGATATAAGGGTGTTCTAGTGTTCCGGTGGTGGAAAGGGCTTATAGGCGATTTGACAAGGGCGCCAGTTTTTACACAGAGCGACTGTCATTTGATCTTTACAACCCAGAAGGGAAACTACCAGTCCTAGACTAGGTCGAATTCCAATACACGAACGCAACTTTAATCACAATGGTTCCTTTAAAAAATACTCAGAAAATACATTCAAGTTTAAAAACTCATAATCGTCATATTATGTGACGGTACAATAAATAACATACTCTTTTAGTTTCCAGTTACATTTTAAAATATCACAGCATTCCGGTTAAAATGAATCATCACAACGTTACTGTAGCAATTCATATTTTATCACAAACAATGACAGACATTATTATTGGATTGTAAACTATATAATATATCAAACTAGATGTCTAATATAAATGGAGAGAATGGGATGAAAAATTCTAAATGCGTCTCCTGGTTCAAAGCTACTTCCTCATTAATTTTTAGCCAAATCAGTTCAGCCGTTTTTGAGTTATAATTGTGTAATTAACACAACTTTCTTTTATTTACATAGATAGATATGTCATTGGTCCTATACCAAACCGATGGTAGAATGCTTAACTTAGCTAGTATTTGCTAAACATTCCAGTATTAGGTATGGCGGTCACTACATAATTCTTCGAACCGGTATAAGTTTTTTTTTGTAGTAAAAGACAGTGAACAGGCACACGGGTCTCCTGATGGTGAGAGACAACCGTGGCATATAGACACCATAGATGTTGTAGGTGCGCCGCTGCCCCGAGGTCCGGCTGTTAGACCTTCTGTAGAAACAAGTCTACCGGCTACCCTACCTTTCGGACCGGAACACAACAATGTCGTTATGGTGGCAAAAATAGGTAAGGCGGTGGATCCCTGTCTACTACCAGTGGTCATGTTGGTAGTGACCCAGTTAACCTTTTACAAGTTGCCTTGTTGGAGGGCAGTTGATCTATTCTACACAGACCCATACCAACATGGAGAAACGTTTTTTTTTTCTTTTTACAATCTCACAGTAAGCTCATATTGGTACCATAACGCCTTCCTTAGTCCTGTTACCATACTACAGTTTTCGCCCTTGTCGTGTTCCGAGATTAAAGAGTAGGGTAATAACTATATAGAAGACTTGCACCAGTTATCCTAGCCATTAGATAGTGACGCACCAGCAACATCCATGATTAACATTATTTTTCTTTTACCATCAAGAGAGCTGCCTACTTTCTAGCTATTTAACTTAAGAAAAAAAAACAAATATACATACAAAATTGAAACAAATAACTTTCTTTTAGCGCAGTTAGTGTAATAATGTTTTTAGAAAACCTTTTCGAAGGCGAAATATTGGTGACACTGATCACCGACTTATTTATTACATTTAATAATTGTCTAGATAATTTATGATAGATACAAAGTTATGCAGATAAATAAATAAAGTCGAAGTGTATGTATGTTATATAAACATTGTCAAAATTGTAAGTTTGTAAACTTCAATTAAAAAAACGAATCCGCATAGAAAATACTACCTAGTATTTGGGGGTTTTGTATTTATGTTTTAGTTATCTGTCCCTACAGGAAAGTAGAATGGATTTATAAATGGATCTAGCCATATCGGTTAAAAAGTAATCCATGTGTTATTCCGATGTATCTTAAAAAATCGGGTAAAATATCGTTAAAACCCATTCAATAGTTTTAACAAACACACAAACTTCTAAAAAAGTTTGTTTGTTTGTATGTGTGTTTTTTATTGTTAGGCTATCTAACGGTTAAATATCGTAAAAAACCCGGGAGTTTTTGTGTGAAAGCGTAACAAACACACACACACAAACTTTCTCATTTATAATATTAGATGGTATTATCAAAGAACTATTGCATCAAAATGACACAAGTAATAAATGGACGTAATATTCTCGAAGACCTTTGAGCCTACTAAGTGTTATGTTATGAAAACAACGCCTACGTAGTGCTATTCGACTGCATGTTTTGATAAACAAGACTTTGAGGAAGTCCCACGTATTGTCAGCTGTTCCATAATAGAATTGACAGCAACAAATTATCACGAGAAAATATAGGTTTGTGATACTTCCAAAACTCGTATAGAGAAGTATCCTGCCCTCGTGTCGCAACGTCATTTTATTCAAAAAACCTTTGATTGTTATTGACAGAATGCACTAAGTAACTAATCCGATTCGATTTAAAATGACGTCACATAGCTTACTAAGAATTGTCATCGCAATCAAACATGAAGATATCTGCTTCAAAATTGAGTTGCAAGACTCTACCCAAATATATTATATACGAGCTTTCGCCCGCGTGAATTATTTTAACAATACAGACAACTCTCAAAGATATATTTTTTTTAAAAACATACCCTCTTTTTAATGTAGTGGGTTAAAAAGTCACTTATGTCCTTCCTTAAGGTCAACTCTATCTCGCAGACAAAAAAAAGTCTTAAGTAGCTCAATTGTAACGTGTATATTTAGGAAATTAACAAATTATCATAGATAATTATTTTGAACAGTAAGTAAAAAAAATTTTAGATATTTAAAAAACTACTTACAAATTCCAATCCATTCTCTTCGAATAATATGACGATCCAAGAATGTTGTTGATAATATTGCCACAAAGATTATAATTGATCCTCTGAACATTTGGAAGCTGCTCGCATATGTAAGTGTCAAACCAATGTACATAATGGATGTGCCAATCTGTAATCATTACACTTACATAAAATTTAACTGTATTTGAAGCTAAATAACAGATAGAGTTTTAGATGGCAATAAACACAGACCTCTAAAAGACAACAAAAATATGACAACCTCTTAATATAAATGAGATAATCTGTTTCTGTTGTAATAAAATCAGAGCTTCTGCTTAAACTATGTTATAGAAACTTACCAAATCGAACATTGCAGCTGGCATCAGGATGAAAGGATTGAAATTTTGATTTCCTTGTGTTAGAGGATGTTGTCCATCGTTATTGTTTCTATTTTTAAAGTAAATTATTTTGAAGGTTAGCAGACAAAGCATTTCTCCGAGAAACATAGCTGATGCCTGTAAAGGTCAGATTTTTTGTATAAAGAAAATGATACATAATTTAGTTACTCAATTAATTAATTACAAAAGATTTCTTAAGAAAACATCTAAATATTAAACTCCACTTTTACAATAATATATAAACAGATGAGTTGCCAAATTTTAATGTGAACGCTACAAGTATAATTCTAAAAGTTACAAAAGTTTGTAAGAAAAATAGTAAATTTTAGTAAAATAAATAAGAAAACACTTTTAATTTTCTCATATAAAATGTTTAAGTAAGTCAATTTTTGAAAAGTAATGGTAAAGTGTAGTAAAAGTAAAAAGTAGCTTTAGTAAAAATGTAGTTTTGCAGTAAATCTTATGTGGTTTTTTATGTCCATTTTTAAGATATGTTATAAACTTTTTTACACTCAGAAAATTTACATAAAAATTTATAAAAATTGGCACAAACATTTCGAAGAATAACTGTCAATCACAGTGTCAAATATTTAAAAATACATTTCACACAGCTTACTTGTAAGAAAGGATGTTCAAATGGTCTCACAACACCATCGGAACCTTCAGACTTCATTTTATCAGCCCATTTAGTGCTCAGTGTGTTGATTGAACCAGTTATCACCATCATTAAAGCTAAAAACTTCTGATACCCAGACCAAGCCATCCTGTAAATATAATAATAATAATAATAATAATAATAATAAAATCCTCATGTCTCTACCCCCAAAAGAGTAGGAAGAGGTATATATACACCCACGATTAGCTGACGATATTAGGTTCTATGATGTGACAGGTGGCAAGTCTGTCAACATATCGGGCTTAAAAACCATGTATCCTTACAATGTTCCATTTCAATTTACTGTTAAAGAACTCATAAAGTGCACTTATGTTAGAAAAACTCATTGCTACATGGCGGGGTTCTTAGCTGGTCTATCGAAAACGGGAGTTTGAAGAACGTACAACTAAGCAACCTAGCTACATAGTTTAAAACAAAATCGCACCCAGGTGTCTCTATGTATGCTTAGATCTTTAAAACTGCCCAACGCATATTGATGTGTTTTTTAATAGATAGGGATTCAAGCCTCCATCGGTTTATATGTATAAAATATGTGTAATATAACTGTGCAGAGCCGGAGCATATAGCTAGTAATATACATAATAGATAACCATTATAACTCTTACAGATAGTGCAGATATCTGACCTTTGTACTTTGTTGTATTATACATATAGGGGCCAGATATCTGTGATGCAGTGCTATTGGAAATAGTGCCATTGAAATGTTTCCATATTATTTTCAGGCACATTCGGCTTGTAAAATGCGAGTTATTTTTTACTAGCACTGTGATTGGAAGTAGAGTTCTACTAGCAATTACCCTGTGTTGATACTACTGTATTACTTATTTATAACATAGACAATGAGTCCTAAGATTGCTATATATTTTAATTGAAAACAAAGTCATCTGTTAGTCTGAACATAATAAAGTAAGTATAAAATAGATTTTCCCTGATAATGATTTTTGAGGAATGTTAAGAAGCATTTATATTATATAATAACAAAATATTTTAATATGGTTAGATTGTTTCTCTGTATTAGATCTACAAAAACTTCCTTGATAATCCATGTTTATTATTTAAGATTATATTATATCCATTCTAAATGTGTAGTTATAAAGTAATTGGTGCAAAGCAAGGAAGGACACTCTTTCTCTACTCCATACCTCTCTCATATAAGAATAGGAAGCGGCTATTCTTAAAGTTTAAACAAAGGAATATAAAATATGCATTTGCGATAACTGGATGCATTAATAAATATACCCAATAAATTCTAATTTTTCTTGGTTCACACATATCTTCACACCAGGTACCTTGCATGTAGGCAAATAAATAGGCAATTCCTACATATTTGCCCAGGTTTCTTTAAATTCATCATTCTCTTCACATGAACACGCTGGTTCCCAAGACCCTTGACATTATCCTCAAATAATAGATGAGATTATATTGTTATAACTTGTAAATAATTTACATCAATCTTTTTTTTATTTTCTATTAAAGAAAATTTTGATAAATACATTTATCAATTTTAAGAGGGCAAAACTCCAGGAAACAATAGAGTGTAATAATTTCATGGAGGCAGTTCCAGAAAAGATCTGTGGCAGTTATTTTTTATAATTAGGATACTCTTTAGATTGTTAGAAATAGAAATTCGTGCTAAAAGATTGCATGGCCACCTCCCCCTTTCATCCATATTCCTTCTACGCTTCGCTGATTTAAAAGGCCTAAGCAGTGTAATTTCAAAATCAGATTACAAGCAGCGTCATTGTTTTTTTTATTTTTTGCAAAACAAATGTTTTTAAAAAGTTTCTTCGTTTATTTTATTTTATTCTGTTTGAGCAAACATTTTTGGATTACGGAGAATTATACCTACTGATAAAATTATTCGTAAAACACTTACTTCTGTTGTATACAATTCCTTTGTTCACAGTACACACAAACAAAACAGCTGTAAAGTGTTAATAATATAAACTTTCCTTAGTTACATTAATAGCTACAATGCTTCTGATGTATTAAAATTATTACTAAACTGAAGCAGATATTTCTAAACTTAGATATAAAGTACAAAAAATTCTTAATTACTCAATAAACACTGAAAAATACGTTTCATCTACTTAACTCTTCGATGTTCTACAATGTCGAATGTTCCAAAAAAATATTTACTAATCAAATCAAAAATGTCAATGTCATATAGGCTTGATGTAAATGTATTATTGACATTTTTAGGATAGTATTAGTGAATAGTGGTAGATTCATTCGATTTTACTACGATAGCCACATTCCGTCGATTATTAATTATAAATTTATTTATGATTATTATGATTTAATAATATTTTTAGAGTTAATAATCATTCGATCTTTAATTATCGTTAATCAAACCAAGAAGGGACGTAACTCATATTCTTTAAAGGTCATAACGCTTCTGTTATAGCTTTTGCAGATATCCCGGAATCCGTGTTCACTTATATTAGTAGGACTCCCTCTAGGGAGTAGGACCTATTTCCCTGTTTTTCATATAAAAATAAAGTTTTACTATATATTTTGTTTTAAAGTAATTCTTTATCAAAACAATTACTGTAAAATGTAATGTTAGAGTACGTTTTTCATATTTACTTTTATGAATTTTCACTGCACTAATAAAAATTTTAACCACACTTTTCTAAATATAATGATATGGCGTAACCTTAATTAATAGCATTGGGATTTTATTAGTAGTGAAAGAGAATTCTTGATGCGTTGTGATTTTAATTGCTCTAAATTCAAAAAAATAAACGCAATATTTTGAGTCCTTTTGATTTCAGGCATTTTTTTTGGTAAATATGGCTTTAGTGGATATATTCGTCTTCTTCGACACTATCTTTTGTCGAGGTGTTGTGTATTCTCGACGGGGGCAGGCATTTGTGTGATGAACTTATATGTTTGTATTTCAGGGTCTGGGTGTTTATTAAATTTATTATTATATATTATGTATTAATATCGTTGTCTAATAACCTTAACACAAGCACATGGGTGGATTTTTAATTTGTGATTTTTTTTGTCAGTTTTTGTGTTATTTTGTATTTTGCTTCAAATTCTAAAAAATAGCTCCTAAATTACGATGTTCTTAAAAATTTTAAGATTTTTGTATATTTATACTAAGATTTGAATGTCCCATTTACGAGAAAAATCATAAAATATAAATATTGTGTTGAAATTAATGATATTGTGTAGAGGTAAATGATATAACACGTTGAAGTCAATAATAAGGTGTTGAAGCTAATGATATACAAAATTAAATAAAATGCAATAACTTCAATCAGTTCAATTTTACTGAGATTTTTAATCACAACATAAACTTTCAAAAATAGGAACACAATTATAATCTTCTATGCAAATAAACAAACAGTCTTTCAAATATTATTTAGTTAGAATATAAATAAAAATTTATCAGTACTAATGGTATTAGTACAAACAGCGTAAAACCAACAAGAGACCAAAGATCTTGTCATCATCAATATTGAATTGAAGCATTATTCCGTCAATATAAGTACAATCTTTGATTTTTTAACAAAAACAGACTCTTCATAATAATTTTGTCACAATATAATCAGTCTTAAATCTTTAGTCTATTAGAATCATTCGTAAACATTGTGTGATGATTTGGATGAAGACGGTTGGTTCAGATTGAGCAAGTTATGATCATTTTGATCTTTGTATGTGAAAAATACGAAATTTCGCTTTTTCTGGTCTTCAAATTCGAAATAGCCTTATGACGAGTATTTATGCGTTTCTTCTGTTGAGTCAACTCTTTGGTGTTGTCTTCAGCCTCTTTATTAGATATGTTAGTCTTGTTGAGAAGTGATTTTAATCTTAATATTGTCATTCTTTGGTGCGCTTTAATTTTCTCCAAATCTTTTATAAAAGTCGTCAATCGTATTCAATTCTTTAATTCTTGATACAGAATCTTTCTTTCTGCTTTTTGTTTATCATCTTTTGTAAATAAGCCGATGGGATCTTCTATAGCGTTGACGTCTTCAGATGACCCACAAGCCTCAACATCAATAACGTTTAGAAATGCGGTAGAACCTGTTGTTTCTTACGCTCTCTATATTTCTTCGAATTTTCCTTCCATTGTTTACGCAATTTACTCTGGACTTCACGTGGACTTTTCTCAGTAATAGATTTTTGTTTTTTTTCTTCTTTACGTTTTCTGTACCTACTTGGCACGTTACTTTTCTTTTTCTAAGGCTTAAAATTCAGAGTTATTTTTTATTTCTAGTTACTTCTGTCCTTTAGCCTTCGTTGGGCCAATCGCTCTTTTTCGTTCCCATAGTTCCATATCTGCATAATTAAATAATAACAAAGAAGTTAAAAAACGTAATTTATTGATTTTTTAGCAAACGATATCTCTAATCCTATTTGAATATGAGTATAAATAATAAACTAATTATATAATTACTCAAGTTGTTGTTGAATTTAAATCATTTACCTCGATTACTTATCATTCAACGCAACAAAAATGTCATTTTCCTCAAAAGGAATCATTCAATTCATTAAGAATTACACAGCGAATGATGTTACGATTAATGACGAAATATTAGAAAACAAGTTAAAACACATCGAATTAAACAAAGACCTTGACAATTGTATTGTTCTTTATTAAATACACATTAAATGTTTTCCATGTTTACTCAATGTTAAATATAGAAAACTAACCTACCATTATTAATGACGACGACGATAAATTATAAACCAAACGATTAATGACGAGAATTGATGACAAACTAACATATAATAATTTGAAAACTTTATTTCACAGTCTAGTAATTACGATGGACACATTTTTAAATGGTTAAACAATAATATTATGTGTGAATTTTGAAGATAGCTATATAATAATTAAATAGTTTAGATCTTATTTGTTGCTTAGAAGATAAGATTGTTCAAAATTTAGGCACAAAATATGAGATATTTTTACATTATTATATATGGTGTAGAAAATAACGGAGAGGTGAATGATTTCCGGGACAGTTTTTTTTTAAGTTTTAATAATTTATTATAATTCTAATACAATTTCATTGTAAATAAATGTATTAAATTCCATCTTAAAATAATTTTACAGATATGTAACACAATTCTAAGCCAAATTCTGAAATAACAGAAATAATTTGCTATTTTGAAAATCCACTCGGCCTCCGGTAACACATCATTTTTTTTATAAAAATTGCGTTGTTGGTAAAGTTTGCGTACCCAATTTCGGTGAATATTTTTCAGTATAACTTAAACAAAAAGAAAATTTTAAATGTTAAAATATCAATACACAATGTAGAAAATAAATTAATTAATTAAAATTTATAATGTTAGTTGTTGAATGATATTTTTTGGCTGCTTTAAAGTTTAGGTTTAGTTTATAACTGTGGCCTGCATCTGCTAGATTTTGTTTTTATGTGTTTCACTGGAAAATAAATTAACAATGCATATGGTGGTCTAAGATCCGAACCTAAGCCGACCTTCACCGAGCTGAAAATAGAATAAAACTTATTTTATAATAAATTCAGTATATTAGAGAATACATTAAAAATGGGTTGCCAAAAAACATCCTGGACCCCCTTCCATAGTTTACGTGCCGAGATGATTGCAATGTTCGGTCCTTTATACACAGTATACCTACCCCGGATCTCTGTCTCTCTTTTTCACACGCGTGGAAATTTAAATCTTTAAAATTCGCAAACCTCTATTAGGACCGATTTTTTTGCAGACAACTCTATATCAACGTGTTCGTAAAAAACAGCGCTTATCCTGATATAATTTTTTTCTGTTATCATAACAAACATTAAACATTAAAAAACAATCATTTTTTGAAAAATAATTAAAAATATTTAGTCCAGGATTTTTTTGGCAACCCGTTTTTAATATATTCTCTAATGTACTAAATGTATTATAAAATAAGTTTTATTCTATTATCAGCTCGGTGAAGGTCGGTTTAGGTTCGGATCTTCTACCATGGGGAGACGTGACGGATCCTGTTAGAATGAAAGAAATTAATAATAATTTAGGTATTTTCTTTTTACCATTTGAAAATGTACAAATTTTAAAATTACAAAATATAGAAAATATGTGGTTTTAGGCTGTAATTATGTTTTATTTTTTTATTTAGAGGTAACTTTGCATTTTTTTAAGACGTATAGAGTGAATCCTCAATCCTCCTTATTTTACTTATGAATTTCATAGCAAAATATTTAATAATAATGATACAATAAGCAATCGAATGAACGCATTTATTGTAAAATTACCGAGGAGCCCTCTTAATGTTGAGTGGTATGAATTTGCAGCGTCAGTTAGTTAAACTGTTGAATTTCCTAATAATTTCTTGTAAGGTATAGGATATAGCACCTTATTGATGCTGTGCGGAAAAGTCGACGCTGTAAGCTGAAAATCATAAATAATTAATTATATTAGGCGTAGGAGATTCTAAAGCTCTATCTTAATTGTTTTTTACTGTTTTGTGTTGTTATTTACTCATTAGAGTAGCCTTTTCATTCTGTCCGCTTGTCTGCCTCAAATCTTATAATAATATCCTTCCTTGCTTTGTTCTTGGTTCGTGGATACCTCAAAGCTACAATTTAGACCGCGTATCTACTGAGCTTTACTCATTAGATTGAAACCAATCCATTTTAGTTATCACATAGCCACTATACAAGACTATCATCTAGTATTGTAGTATTGTGTAGTGGCTAACGTGGCTAGGCGTGAGTGATCATATTGTAATATGGACTAGACTCAACACTAGAGTGAAGAATGGGGTATATGTAAAATCTCTGCCTTCAAATGCAGAGATGATAGCAATACAATAATATTATAAAACGGATTGGGTAACTATCATGTCACCTCGGTGTTATATTAAATTGTAACAATATAAATCAGATTTAATCAAACATAATGTCTATTTTCTAGGTCATAGGGTTGTTTATTAAAACCAAACGACTCAGTGATATCTTATCATCGTCTTAGTAACGGCTGACGTTCGTAGCACTTCTGCAAAGTTGATTTTCCTTATACAATCTCCATTCCCGGGCGGGCAATGCGTTATGATTGTGAATGTTACAATTACGAGCAATGGATTGGTTACAAGTGTGTAATATTATAAATTGTGTGTTGTGGTAGAGGGAGGTGTGACCGCGGCGTGGATCACTGGCCTTGTATCGCTTGTTTAAACAATATCGACCCAATTGACTCTGGGACTAGGAAAATTTTGAGCATTTTGGGTAATCCGGTTAGTTTTGCTATTTGCGAAGGAATAACTGGGCTAGTATTTGGTAAACTTTGACGTAATTCATACTAGGGTTAGTACCTGAAACAAAACCTATTTAAACCTACTTAAAAAAGGGAAGTTTCTCAATTTGTCTGTGTGTTTTTTTATTTGTTACTCGATTATTCCTTAAATTCCTATCATATGTACAAATTTTATGGTCTTTCTTCGATACTTATTGAAAAAATTATTGAAAAACAAAAGTAATCTTTACGATTTTATAATTAAGTTGAAGTAGTTTTTTTGCAGTTTTGCTGCGTTTCAATCATTGAAAATAAAATTACGTAAGAGATGTTTTAACTGATTTATTTTTGTGTGGCGGTAATTCCGCCAAGTCGTTTTCGTAGATTCTAGAGGCGGTGACATATTATCGTAATCGTTTCTTTTTAAAATTAAATCGACACAAAAATATGCAGTGTGTGCATATCCTATCTTTGCACTACTGTTGTTAAAAAATTATTGTGCCTTTATTAATGTAACAAAAATAAATATAAAAATAATTTAAAATCAATAAACTGCAATTATTGGACTATGTTTCCGCCTTGTGGTTTAGGTAAATAACTTTTTTTTATCGATACTTCGAAAAGACGCTAAACCGATCTTCTGAAAATGTATATGGTTACAACGGCTCTGAAGTTATTAATAGGTACATATCTAACAGACACAAAAAAAAAATATTTTTTTTATTTTTGTTTACAATTTTGATGTATAATTTATTGTATTTCAATTTTGAAAATTATTATTAGTTAATAATATAGTTTACGTGATGAATTATAAGCATCGAGTTAGGAAAAATCTTGACAACCCAATATTATAATTAAAATTATGTTATATTGCAATTAAAAGTTTATCTCAAGTTTGTAAAACATTCGCTTTTTCCCGTGTTGGTCCATGGTCTCTTTGTCGAATAGACCATCCGTCTCTTCTGTCATCTCGCAGGCCAGCAAGACCACACCACCTTATCCGGGTAGATTCTTATCTATCACCTTAGATATTCCTTTTATTTAAATATTTTGCCGTCCCAAATTATATCCTTTAATATTTTCGTTCTTATAGCTGCTAATTAATCTTCGAATTAAATAAATGCATGTTTATATAACTCCACATCAGTTAAAATGGTTTTATATAATTTGCGGAAGTCCTAAACGGTGATCAATCTCCGTCGTGAAAGTGAATGTGGTTGCCAAAGAAATTGCTCTTGAG
>DVZL01001072.1:0-19196 GCA_018236625.1 Lasaia peninsularis
ACATTTAAGGTAATCTTTTTAAATTCAGACTCAGTGCAACAAAATATGTCAATTTCACTGGCAACAATATTTAAAATAGTATCAACAACAGGTGCAGGAATAGGCAAGGCGTGATACCAATCCGAGCTATAGACTTACAACCTAAGAACCTTCAAGAAACTAGCGCACTCATTCCTAGAAGGTTGGCAACGCATCTGTGATGCTCCCGGTGTTGCAAATGTTCGTGGGTGGCGGTGATCAGTCGCCCATTTTCCTCCATTTCTTTAAAAAACATCATCAACCACTAGACCATCGGCTGTTTCCGCTGCCCTTGACATTATCAAGTTGTATCTGACAGTAAATAACTATATTGGCATAAATGCTTCGGCCTCTGTCTGCAATTGTTTTCTTAACCTTGTTACAAATCACAGGATATATTACATTTAATTATTAATATCGGTGACCTAGGTGTACGCACTTCGGACTTCTGTTCCGGTAGTGCAGGTTCGAACTGCTAACTGACTGCTGAGTTATGCTAACTTGAATACATTTTCTGAACGCTCTTACAGTAAAAAAAACTTAATGAGGAAACCCGGATTCGTATATTCAAAGGTCTTAAAATTAGACCCTTTGGTCTCCCTTTTAGATTGCAGTGATAAAATGGCAGTCGACCTGTGTAAAAACTGGAGGTATAGACCCTAGACGAGGCCGCTGAGCTGGATATCATCTAATATGGAAACGGGATAACGCTTTGACGAAAAAGATTTACATATAATCAACAATTTAAACTGATAATAAAATTAAGTCGTTGCATTGAGATGTAACGACCTCATGACCTATTGAAATCTTGTGATCTTATTCAACTGATTGGTAGTATTCGAATCGATGAATCCTTCTGTCATGTTATAAATACCCGCCATTGTCGTTTTCCTGGAACATTTTTTAACGAATCAAACATATTTTCTTACGGAAGAGGCAACAAATCATTTATATATTATCTTAATTTGTTTTATTATTTTTTCAATCGACGAAAAATGTAATTTTTATGGAGTGGTTATTTTTACTGTATTGTGTTGTACTAGGAGAAGAGACGACGACACAAACTTCTGGTGACCAGAGATATTAGTCTCCGTGTGTAAGTAGTTAGCGGCACCAGCCCGGACCGTTCCAGGACTGTGTCACTTGTCTGACTTACTGCACTATTTCAATAATCTACTAAATTTAACATAAACGAGCACTGCTCTGCACTGTGCATTCTATAGTAACTGACCCGGCGAACTTGGCACCGCCCGAAATTGCAGCTGTAATGACAGTTTGTATCGTTAAAATTAAAAAGTTATCGTCCCATGTTTTTTTGAAATTATCACAATTTTTCTTGTCATAAGATCCCTCTCCTAATAATAAATAATACAATAAAGAATTTTTGTTTGGATTATAATTATTTGTTGTTGTTTTTTTGGATCTTGTTTTGTAATAATGTGTGTATGTGTGTATTTGCGTGCATGTGTGAGTGCGTGCGCGCGAGTTAGCACGTGCGCGTGTGTGTGTGAGTGAGTGTGTATGTGTGTTTGTGTCTTTTTCTTTAGGTAAGTATATATTGTGTGTAGTCACTGTGTCTTTCTTTCTAATCTAATTAATTCTATGTACTACACTTTACCTCGTCAACATTTAATATTTATTTAAATTTTATTGACGATTACAGAAAAGATAAACATTTGAGAACAAACAAGTTAACCATTTGACGATCAAAGCAGTCTGTCAATGACTCATAGTGTTCGTAGAGCAAAAACTCGGAATGTTTTATGCAATCACATAACTTATATACGATAGAGCAGACTAAAACCTTTAGGATTGTTTTTTATGGCAATAGAAAACGAACAAATAGACTCATTTAAAAAAAAAGTAAACAAGGACATGATTATTTCTTACCATCTACTGAAGATAAAAGAAAACCAAGACCTATACAATATACAATTGATGGATTTTATAGGTTCCTCCTTCCCCGGTTGCTAGGCCTAATTTGCTATTGTTCCTATTACACCAATGGTTGTGTCTCTTACGAATTACCATACGAGGAGACCGATGATAGATCCAAAATGCGGCGAATAGTTCGTAGCCAATCAGAGCCACCGAAACACAGAAGCGGCCATCACTAAAGTTATCAAGGGAGATATATCTAAGGTATCCTATTTTTAAATCGAAATAAACAATTACTGACAGTAAAAGGCCGTTGAAACCAATCTGGACGAGTCGTCACAAACTCTCTCTAATTATAATTACATTGTTTATTTTGCCCTAAAAAAAATAATCTAGCTACATTCTTAGGCCGTATTTCAAACTTTCAACGTTATCATGCAATGCTTATTCTATGATGTATGAGCTCAGTGAGCCCAATGCTTGCATTAAATTAGAACCGTAAATAATAATGCATTGGCAACACAAAACACTGGGCAGCATATGCAACTCACTCACAGGAATATACGCCATAAAGCAAGTACTATTAAACCTATAACTCCATGACGTAGTATTCAAGAGCAAGCAATAACAGCAATGTATAAAATTATACGAGTTAAAGAAATATGCAATTTAAGTACTTCAAAATAAGGGTTTAAATTCTAAGTCAAAGCTCGTTCAGTTGTCGCAAGGTGACCCATTCGTCCTGACTTCTATATGCGATATAAAAAGGTACTAACTTTTATGCCAATTACGTGATTTGAAACAAGATAAATGATATACAGAAGTACATTTATCATTTCTCTCGTTAAGTATTTTCTGATGTAGGTACTCTAGCACGATACACTTACATCTGCCGTCGTCGTTTAGCTTTTTGTCCGCGACTTCGCCCGCCGCGTGAACTGCGTCGGTTAAAAAGTATTATTCTGATGAATGTATAGGAATCAGACGACATATTTTTTTCATTATTTATTTGAAAGACGAATATTTTAGGTAAAAATTATAATTTTCGAAACAATAATAATTTTCATGCAATTTACCTAATTATAATATTTTGTAAGAGATTTAGATTATCCTTACTACGCATAAAGCGAGATAGCTTAATAGAATAAATACAAAAAATCCAAAGAATGCCAACACGCAGATGAACTGAGACTCCCTTTTGAAGTCGACAAAAGGCTGTTAGGTGTTCTTATTATTATTTCGACGTTCCAAAAGTCAATGATACACAATAATTTGCCATTTTACCGCTTTATACATTTACAGTGTCTTTTTGCTAGTAATAGTAGTAGGTACATTTAAGTATACTGGTTTAAATTAAAACGATAGCGTCAGTGGTCACCAATGTTGTTTTCCGCCCTAGAACGTAGGGCCTAAGACAGCGATAGTACAAGTAACATCGTTTATATTTATTTATGACTGTTACTGAGCACTGGCAGAGGAGTTCTTTATATCATAACATTAAAATAGTACCAATTAGTTTTTAAGAGAGTTCTAGGTTGACATTATCGGCCCCCGATACTCCCTGCCTACCCCACAAGGTACTTGCCATGTAAATATATGCGTGTGCGATTCAAGTTCTCGTCACAGTCATTCGTATCTTATGTTGGTAACGCACCATTCATCTTTGGTGTCTATAGGTGACATATTATATTTCCCATTGTCAAGAAATCTGAATCATTGTTTGCCCGTGTAAGAAAAAATCCACAAACACACAACAGATAGATAACTAAATTGTAAAATTGTAAACAAAATTGTCCTTCAGATGAACTTCAAATAATAAAATGTCTTATAATTAACAAGCATTTTAAGAAGTCGCTTTGACGTGACACCAGTTTTTGTTATGTCTTCTGTAGAAAGTGACACTGAAATGACAGGAGAAGACGCCATTTGCATTTTAGGCTTGGTGCAGATTTAGCGTTTTATATATCGTTGAAAAACACAAATATTTTTTTAGAAACATCAATTATTTAAACGCTTACTGCGTCTAATAAATATACCAAAAACTAACTTTAATCATAGTTTTTGTTCATATTCCAAAAGGTGCTGAAGCCATCAACATACAATTTGACCACCTCCTAAGTATGACTTCTCAAAAGTCGTCTTACCTATTCTAGCCGCTATAACAGCATCATCGTGTTCCGGTCCTGAGGGTAAAGTATCCGGTATGCTTGTACGTGAGGCTTAACAACCTGGCCGCGGGACAGCGACGCACCTATAACGTCTTAGGGCCACGATTGTCCTTTAGGCCTTAACATCTCGAGGGCCGCGTGCACGTCTTGTCACATAAAAAGTACAAGTGCTTTTCACTTAAATATATTCATTTTAGAGTAAACCTCAGTTATTTATTTAGTTGGTCAGAGTATGAAATATACCTTCCGTGCTTCAGATATGTTTGTCTGAGTGCTTTATTTATATATATGATGTCTGTCCGCTTGAGATTCATTAACCTGTCACAGAATATCACGTACCGTTTGGGCGCCAGATCAACATTACTAAAAATATTTTTATGTAAATACTTTTCATTAGATAACAGGATTACGTCCTATGGTGTCACCATGATACGTATTGCAGCTGAACAATATACTTAGTTCTTGGTATTTCATTTGGTACCTATGTGTACTTAAAACAACACTTGTACTTTTCCGCAACTTTTACACCGTACAATAGATTTTTTTACTTAAGCCGAGCAGTGGCCGACTTTTTCGCAAACTAATTCCATAAAAAACAAATTTACATATAAATACAAAACCCTTTAATGATGAAATTCCACAATGTGCCAACTATGGCAAATGCAATAATAACACAACCTAGACGAGATGATAATGAAATTGAAGTCGCTATTTTGCAGTTCTACTGCTAAAAATTTAGTATTAAAAGTAAATTCTGATACTCTGTGCCCGTAAATTTATTAGCCGTGAAAATGTTAAATTTATTTGTGCAGTAAATTGGAAAATTCCAGAAAAAAGGAGCTACTATTTAAACTTCGGGCGAGTGGTAGTTCGCAGATGTCGTTACCATGAAGCTAAAGCTACTGTCTGGCGATTAAGCTCCTAACGAAGAGCATTAGCCAATATTAAACATCTTAACTCTACCTCTACATACCTCTCACCGTATCTCGTACCTCTCATAGGCCCGGCTTGTTTTGATTTTGTCATTTCCATAAAACTTGTAGAAAAAGTGGTTAGAATGAGTTAACAATACTCCGTACGGGTGACAGGTCTTTGTTAGGAGTGACTTAAACCAGAAATTAACTTTAACTTCATGGTAGTTTTACAGTTTTATCGATGTCATCTTTGAAAAAATATAAATTGTAGATTTTTGTATGCGTGTTCCACATGAGCAAGACCGGGGGCAACAGGTAACATAGAAACGATTTATTTTTCGTTGGTTGGAATGGCACGCGTGTCCAATATGGCCGCCGCACGTGCTAAAGTTTGTCATCACTGACACAGTTCAATAATGCCTTTGTTTTTCATAATATAACCTTGACAGTTCTAGAAGTTAACATGAACACGATGTAACCTTGAATCGTAGTAGTTGTTGTAATGAGTCATTGGTTAACATTTCACTGACATTGGCGGTATAATTTTATACATTTTTTAAACATACCTACCTATTACATTTGTGAACAAATTAAAAAAAATACATTATAATAAAAAAAAACTATTCAATGTTTTACTGTTTGTAAGCCTGAATGATTTGTTACTCAAAACTTCTTTCGGTACATTTTAAAAACATTTATTATTCCAAGAAATTACCTGCCATGAAGTTCGATAACTTTATTTATCTTTTGTTATACGTTAGCAAATAAGAGCAGGCGGCTTTCTTACTGGGAACATATAAACGTCATGAGCAGACATCATAGACGTTAAGGGTGCATAGTTGTGAGGGATAGAACATCTGCCTCCTTACCAGGCAGCTCGTAGGAGGCGAGCATAGGTTAACTGCGTCGCTACCAACATAACTACTAGTGGTAAAGTGCTGTGCAGCAACTCGCCTGGGTAGGAATTATTGCC
This sequence comes from Lasaia peninsularis, assembly GCA_018236625.1. Lineage (NCBI taxonomy): Eukaryota > Metazoa > Arthropoda > Insecta > Lepidoptera > Riodinidae > Lasaia > Lasaia peninsularis. The sequence continues at coordinate 5,952 of DVZL01001072.1, forward strand.
TGCCGCCATAATGACATAGTCGTGTTCCGGTCCGGAGGGTAGGGCAGACGGTAGGTAGATTGGCACATACGATCTAAAAGCACGACCTTTACGACATCCCTACAACATGTATGGTGTCTATAGACCACGGCCGCCTTACCATCAGGAGACCCGTGCCCAGTAGATAGGTACAACTGCCGAATAACTAAACACTGGAATAGGCAAGACGCTAGATCCTTAGCCGGGTAAGTTTTGGCCAGCACTCTGCCACGGCAAATGAACAAAAATGTATGTTAGTAACTAGCAATTCTACCCTCCTCACTGGAACACATCAATTATAGTGTGCCAAGCCTCATTTAATCTGTCACGGTGCTCGTGTCAAAAACGCACCTAAATGTTCTGCAACTTTATTTGCGGGCAGCCGAATATTCAGCATAATATATAGGTACCTATACAAACCATCTGGTCGATCTTTAAAAGTATTAAGTATAAATTCTAGGAAAAGGTACCTTCAATATAAATATTATGTACAAGCATAGGTGAATATCTAAAGATAAAATTATTATAATAGCTTCTAACTTTGCCAAAGCCAGTGAACGTACAGGCGACGCCGTGTCTGGCCGCGCTTCTGTGGGAGCGAGATACACGTACGATTGTTCTTCTGGTTAGATGGAGATAGATAATCGCCTATAACGTCATCGCCGCTGTCTCTATCTCGCTTACTTGTGCGAGTGTAAAAGAGATCGATACCACCCGTCCTTCAAATGACTCTAGAATAATTTTTAACATAGCAACTATATCTAATTACAAAGACATATTATTGTATTAGATCACAGCATAATTAGATGAAAAAAAATAAATAATTGTAAGTATAATTTCGTTGTTCGTGTTCTGGTTTTTTGTTTTTTTATTGTCTCTCATTAGTTTTATGACAACTAAATAGCTATGGTTTTGTCATAGACTAAACATTTTATAGTTATTTGTTTATACCATAATTTAAGTATTCCACGAGCCTTGATACTATCAGAAACATTAACATCAGAGAAGTAAATTTACTTAAAACCTACCGTAAAAATGTGGGCCTCTAAAAATAAAATATTTAACTCAGCCCTGGGAACCAGTTTATAATTTAAGATAATAACCTACTTTAAGGTCTAATGTAAGTTACGCCCCGATTTCATATAATTACTTTATCGGTTTTAAAGTGCAACCGCACAATACAAACATACACGCATTTGGATTTAAAATATCATATTTTTTAAATAAATAACATAGGTACCTACTTAAGCAAGTACATATTTAACAAGCCGACATGTTTTTAGATAGGTAGTAGCTGAGAAAAATATAGATATTTCAGTTAGTTACTATATTTATTCTATTAGGACAGTCAGATTCGATGGCCTTTCAGATGTCCGGATTAGTACCTGTACAGCACTGTAAAACTGTAGCCGCTTACCTCACGGTCAGGTTGATTACGCACCGATAACATACGGGGTGTAGACAGGCAACAAGCTGAAGAATGTTTTTATTAGAAATCCTCTAATCAAAATATTCGTCTGCTTGTTTGCCTTTCTGGAATATAAAAAATAAACTTTTAGAACTAATCGCATAATATTTATAGCGTTAAAAACTTTTACATTTAAAAAATCGTAGAAATAACCGTAACAGTTACGTACATCGCCATCTATTGAAGATGTTTAGTACCACAGACTTTACACGTTCAAAAATATGTACATATATGTACCGTACGTACTCCTCGGTGTTTTCTTTGTTATAACGCTTCAAACCATTGGAAAATCCGTCTATTAATCTTATTATAAAAAAATACCGGACTACACTTAAAAAAAACATACAGCTTAGAAATAAACATAAAGTTAAGAAAAAATATCACCTGTTTCTATCATAATAATCATTTCAGGGCTGACACGCACAAAAAATCGTACCTGCTCAAATTATATTCGTAATTTATGTATTTTACACCTTCATGCATTGAAATAAGGACAGTATTGCTTGCCCCAGTTTTTATAAAGGAAATAGAATGAAATGATCTTAAAGATTTGGCCATTTTTTGCGACTTATTGATTTCTCGTCTCCTGAGGTTGGGACTTGGTAATTTATTGTCGAAATGTTGTATGTCACGGTGTTCGTAATCGATTTAATGATCGGCCTTGAGGTAATACTTGTGGCGAATTATAGATCACGTTTATAGTTTTTCATTCAAAAAGTGAAGCGATGGAGTTTCTTAGATATTGTAATCGTATACGTTTGTAATATAATAATATTTTATTATATCGTATTATACTTATTTTTCTTAATACTAGCCTTATTCCGTTTGTATAATATAATATATTCCGTTTCTATATATTGGGATCGGCTACCTAATATTAGGGATTTGAGAGGGGCACTAGTTTTTGAACAAAGCGACACACACACGCACACACACACACACACACACATACACACACACACACACGCACGCACGCACACAGATTTGTTTTTAACCAATAATTTAAATGTAATGTAAGTTAATCATATTGTGTTTTTTATAGAAATAACTAAAAATATAAAATATTATTACTTTATTTATATGTATATGCAACCGAACGACTGTCTTGACTGATTTGCCCTAAGAAAATATACCTAGGTAGTGAAAACTCAAAATAAGTTTTGTTAGTGCGAAGCAAAATTACTACAATTATTACCTTTAAAGTTAAAAGTTATCATTTCGACACATGTTTGTTTGGACAAATATATTATAACTAGCTGCTGCCCGCGGCTTCACTCGGGTATTGTAGTTATTTCGTCGTTATAGTTATGTAAATCATAGTCATACCATACAAAATATAAAGGCTACAATTACATTGCAGTATAATATGGAGTTGATAAAAATATTTGAAATTGAATGCTCCGCTTTCATTATCTTTTATTAAACGTTTTTATTGTTGTAACGTTTTTAGAAAAGTTTTCTATCGCCGCTGAGTTCTATCGCCGGATCTTCTCAGTGAGTTGCCGCGTCCCGATCCGGTGGTAAATTTTAGAATTATGTAGACGCGTCACAAGAACCGCTTGTAAGGTCTGTGTGAAATAATAATAATAATAATACTTTGTTTATATTCTAAGCTCTCACACCATATTTTACCATCTAAGAAATATAAAAAATCGACAAAAGAGGAATTACGTTTCGAAACGTTACGAAATTGTAGTCGTAAGTTCTGAGCTGCGCGTCGACACATCGGTCTGCCAATATCTCATATAATATAGATGTCCCAGGTTTGATTTTGCGACTGGTATGTCCTTAAATAGTACTGACCGTAGATCGGATCAGATGTTTGTTATCTCGTTAGCTGTAATAGCATCTCCTCGAAGGTTATTCCCGGAGTAGAGGGGGACGGCAGACGGGACAAGCAGTGGGAGAAAGAGATGGGTGATTAGAAACAGTGCACCCGTACTGTTTTTTTGGGTCAGCGGTTCAGCGCTCGCAAAACGCGATGCACATGTGTTGCATTCACATGATACCTGCTAGGGTTGACACCCACGAGCTTCACTTGCTGGTGCCGTCCGCGTGGACTATAATCTATATGTACCTACCTACTATGTCACATACAAAACCACGTGTAAAACTTAGGTAGTCTTAATATAACATATGTGTTATTTTGGCACATGACCTACATACATAAGCTAGCCAAATTTCACTAAAATCGGTTAAGTCGTTTTGGCGTCATTGAGTAATATCAAATTTTCGCGTTTATAATATTAGAATTGCCAACATTACATTCAAAACCACTTAGGTCTAAGAGCCACATTATGATGTATATGCCAATATACAATCAATCATCATATATTTGTTGTAGTATTTATTTAATTATTTCCATACTAGCTTTCCGTCCGCGTATTATTTTAACTACACAGATAACTTTCAAAGGGCAGAAATTTGTCCAACTTATATTAGTTACTGCGTAAAAACATTTCCTCTTTTTAATGTAGTTGGTTAAATTAATTTCATCAATATCGGTTAGAGGTTTAGGCGTGAAAGCGTAACAGATAGACAGAGTTATTTTCGCACATACAATATTACCAGGGATATTAGAGTTGTTGATAAATATCCACGTTTCGTTATTGTATGGTACACTTTAGGGCTTGATTATTTGTATGTTTTATTCTGAGAGATTAGTTTTGTTATTTATCTTATCTTATATACAGTAAAATGAATTTCCCTTCATTAGTCTCGCTAAAACTCGAGAACGTCTTAACCAATTTGGCTAATTTTGGTCTTGAAATATTTGTGGAAGTCCAGGAAAGGTTTAAACGATGAGAAAATATAACAAAATTGCAAGGAAAATACTAAAAACGACAATTTAATTTTCCTCTTACCTGTCAAACGTTTGATTGATCTTCAAGTATCCAGTGAAACGAAGTTCACCGGGCTAGCTAGTGTAAGTATAAAACCGTAAAGTCCCGGCTCACATTTAATATGTTCCACAAACAACGAACGAGCACTATAATTTTTCAACGCAGTAAAGTAAAAATCTCATTTACATTTAGTTGAGTAATATAATAATTTGTTTTTAAACTTGAGTGAGAGTCCTACACTAGAACTACTCACATTTTTCGGTAGAGTCCACCACCTTCGTGTTATTATACAGATAGAGTTCCTAGCTGACAAAATTACGCAAGATGTTCAACAACGACATCTCAAGTTGATAGACCAAAAACCTTTGGAAAATGTTACCTTCGAAAAACATACATTTATATGGCCAACTTTTTAAAAATAGATGCCATTTCACTCAGTAATTTCTATTTTATCAATACGACCCGATGCCTTGCACGGGCTTCCTAAATGGTCACACGTCCACGTCACATTTTAAAGAAAAACAAATTTTTTTTTAAGTAGAGGAAGTCTTTAAAAAGTATTTTCTTTACAAAGAGTTTAAAACAATATACTAACTAGATGAAGCTTATTTACTTTAAAACTGTAGGTATATCTCGAAAGTTCTACTTTAGGAAATTTTTAGTTCACCCGGGATACATTTTCAGCAATTTAATTAATTTTAGATAAAGTTGAAGAGTAAAGAAGTATGTCTAAGAGTTTAAAGTAAATTTAAATCTTTTAAAAAAATAGTTTGCTATTATTTATAAGTGTGAACCCTACCGGAGCACCCTACACTTGTTGGAGCGCGTGACTCGATGAGTGACGGCCCCACAGCTCAGTGGTTGCCGAGGGCTCGTTTGGACTGTCTTCACAATACATGTATCTTCAAGCAATATACTAATGATTACTTATAGTAACTTTAATGATTAGTTGCAGCTAAACGAGTTTTGTGCGTCTCATTTGGATTGAATTTCGCATTCATTTCGGTCGACTTTAAGAAATAACGATATTTCTATACTATGGATATATGAGTTTTATAGTAATTAGTCTATCTCAATAAAATCTACACAAATTAATAAAATTGGTGTGTCTGTTTTTCAGTTTGTGTACTTTTTAGACTTTAGCATAAAAAAATAACATATTGTATGCCTACGGTAAATAGGCAGACTGTTCAACTAACTATTAGAAATGAACTTCAAAATTTAAGTTAAGTTTTCATCTTTAAAACACTTGGCTTAGGTACGTAAACTTGTGAAGTTCATATCAATACAGTGATTCACTTCATGTAAACGATAATATTATTAATCTATCAGGCTTTAATATATTCAATATAGGTATTTTGTTTTTTTTTCGGGTTGAGCACTCTGCTCGCCCACAATGCTCGGTGATGTTGTAAAAGCCACTCGGTTAGCAATAAGTTAGTCAATATATAAAAAAAATGTTTGGCTTTCGCACACTCTTTAATTATTTTATGTAATAATAAGCTCCTACGAAACCACTTAAACACCATTACTAAGCAGCCCTAAAGAACAGATTAATAACTAGTCTAGATTGGTATTACGTCAATGCTCGCCACTATTAGTATAGCTTGGAGAGCAGGGTAACCGATAGACTTACACAAAAAGCTTAAGCGGGGATCTTTATGTCGACAACGTTCATTTAACATCTTTGGTAAATATATGTTATCTAATAAATACGGCTGCATTTTGTCATGCCATATTGTAGAAAATCTTTTGTTTAGCGTCATATTAAAATTGTTTGAAAATAGTCACCCTAACGCCATCTAGTTCACTTTGTTCGAACTACTAAGAGGGACACCTAGTTCGAGATTAACCACGCTGTACACCGACCGCGATGAGCGATACAACTATCTTGCACGAAGCGGCAACGTCGCATCGCTTCTCCCCGCGCAGTATAGCTTACAACTCGCATCAGTAGGACGCGTCAAAGTTTTAAAATGAACACATGGGAATATAGAGAAAAACTGATAGACGAGGTGAAGAAATATCCCGTTTTGTACGACACAACACACGAAAATCACCGGGACAATGACGTCCGTGACCGCTGTTGGGTGGAAATAGCGGAGAGATTTGGTGCTAACAGTGAGTACCCTATTTCGTTGAGTTAAGGTGCAATGTTCATTGATAAATTTTATCACGTATCTTTTATATTTTTATCTATGATATTTCTGTATTTTACAGTGACTACACACCTTTATATTTGTTTGTGTTTAGTTTATTACACACATGCGTCTTTACTGAGGACCGTACAAGTTGTTTTAGTTTTAACAATAGTTAAGATTTTATGGTGTTTATGTACTTTTGTATGTAGGTATCATGTATGTATATTTCTTGAGAATGCTCTGTAGCTTAAATGGTTAGATCGATTATGATGCGACAGCTGCAGCTATGACTAAAATATTTGGTTTAGGATTAGTACACAGTGGACCAAAATGTATAATCAATGTGTAGAGGCATGTTTGGCAATATGTCCAGTAAGTTCACCGATCACTAGAATTAATGTGAGTTCAAATTTCAACACTTTAGTCATTGTGTCATGAGGTTATGGGGAGTCGATGAATTGGTCAAAAATGTATTAATCTCAGTACCTACCTAAGTAAAATTTACATCAAAATGAGTTCAACTAACAAATGAAATCTTTAAAGAACTTGCAAGGTTTTCTTAGCTAGCTAGAGTCAAATCATTTGTAATGTCTTTTGCATATTTTTTGACTAAGTATAAACCTTCATTTGTTATTACGGACTTCTTAAAAGTAATACGACTGCAGGAATGAAGTCTGATTTTTAACGAATTAGACAAAAAATCATGCTTTTGATGCCGCAGCTATGTGATGATGGGGTCGTATTAAAATAATCTAGTAATTTAGAACTACAATAAGTCTGATTTAGTGGAGCTGGACTGTAGCACCTTTTTCTGCTGGCCGAATACTCGTCGTTGTCGTGGCCCGGTTTAAAGAGGAGAATATTTATTTAGACAATCCAAGATAAACGAGCTGTACTTATTTGGTTTTTGAAAAAGTTATGCATTGTTAATTGTCGAATTCCCTTTTCCCTTAGTTATCATTGCATCAAGTTCTCTTTTCATCAAATCACTGTTCAGCCAGATTGTGTTTTCGTCAAGTCTTTCTTTCGTCAAATTAGTTATACGACTTTTTTCTTGATATTGAAAGGCAAACAAGCAGACGGATTTCCTGGTGGTAAGAAATACACGGCGCCTATAGACTCCAAAGGTGGAAATGGTGCGTTGCCAACCTGAGGCTGGGAGGTAAGCCTCTTGCGTGAGTACACACGACAATGGCGAGCTCCGACGCTGTTGTGGCAGGAATAGGTAAGGCGGTGGTACCAATCTGGGCGAGTCGTTGCAAGACTCTACCACCTAGTAAATGTCACGGTGTTGTTGACAATAGACCCTGTGCTCGCCTCTTACGATCTGCCTGGGTGGAAGGCAGTTGGCGTATTCTACAACGGAACCCGGACAACAAGAGGGAAACCTACTAACCGATTATGTACTTAAAATTAATAACATATTATGTTTGTATTAAATACTGTCTACTATTTGTTTAATATAGTATATAAACATAAACATAATATAATGTTTAACTTAGGTCATCTTCCCCACCCTGAGTCAAACCAGACTATAACCAAGATATAATAGTTAAACATTTATAAACATTAATTTTTCGTCTCATCAAATTATTAATTTCTTCCTCGATTTTGTGGTCTATTATCATATCTAGTTTCTGTTTTACGTTTTTTTATTTTATGTGGATTTAATTTTTCATAAGTAAAATTTTGCTTACCCTTTTAGCGTTTGAGCTTAAGTTTAAACCTAGCATATAGTAAAATTTAGGGCATATGTTTCCTGGAATTTACCCTAGGGTAATTTTTTCAAGGTAACTGATCAGATAACCCGAGCATTCTATATGTAAAAATAAAATACTAATTTAAAAACTTTATTGTCTGACTGTTTTCGCCATTCACTTATAATCAGCTGAACGGATTATAATGAAACAATATTTGACTTCTATTAAAATATGTCCATAAACTTAAATCGTTTAAATCCGATCGGCTTGGTTGTTGGGCGTCTGTGGGCTAAAATGATGATGATATGTGCATAGTATTAAAAGGTCCTTATATCATTTAAACTATTTAGAACAAAATTTAAATTGTGCGGATGAAATTCTACAGCATCAACTAGTTTCGTATTTGTTAAAAATCTATATTGTTAACACCAATTGTTTTAGCAACGGCACTAGACATAGGCTTAAATGAAATTTGACGAAAGGAAGATTTGACGAAAAGAAAATCTGGCTGAACTCTGAAGCAAATCAATTTGATGAAAAGAGAACTTGATGCAATCATAACTAGGCAAAAAGGGAATTCGACATATGGTTTTTAAATCGTTTGAACTTAAGTTTGTTTACATAAAGAAAATAGTGACGCATCAAACCTAACAACATCATCGACCAATTAAATCGCAGAAAATAAAATTGTCCATTATTTAATTGGTCGGGTGCTTTGCTTGATTGTAAACGTCATTTTTTTTCTTAACATAAACATTGTGAGAGAGTTTCGTTTTCCTAAATAAAAAAGATACTTACTGAGGAAGATTTTTGTTTTAGCGGAGGCTATCAAAAGGGAGTGGAAGATCCTAAGGGACTCCTTGCGCCAGTCCCTTAAGAAGAGTCGCGAAGGAACCACCACAAAAGCCGGGCATCCTTGCAAGCAGTGGAGGTTTCAGAACCGCATGTCCTTTGTGCTGCCATACATGACAAACAGACGGTAAGATCTACCTGTTTACACCTACTAGTGGTCGGCCACTTGACGTTCAACTTTCATAATTATGCACGTGAAGGAAGGTAGATAAATATGTAGGGATCGTGACACTTGGTATTCGATACTCCCTGCCTACCTTTACTAAGTCGAAGTTAGGTCATTGTGGAGTGCAGTCTATAGTTCTCCTTGATGACGATGCATCGATTACAAAGCGAAATTGACTAAGAGTCATATAGACTTAGTATGGCCATTTGAAAAACACAATTAGTGTGTACGTTTTGTGGGGTTGGGTTTGTTTAGGGTCTCCGACGTACGATACGGTGACGTAGATAAGATTCGTCATATTATGGTAATTATATCACGACAGTTACCTATATGACTCAGATTTTTTGTTTCAGGAATCAAAAGCCTTACAGAGACAGTATAAAAATCGACGAAACTGAAGTCCAATCGGACCCAGACCCAGAGACAGAAGTATGGGACAGTAACACTGGAGACCACGACAGCCTAGATTTGTTCTTCGCCAGCGTCTGCCAAAGCACTAAAAGATTACCTAGGAAGTATCAGAATAAGACCAAAAGGTTGGTCCTAGACGCTCTGTTGAGGGTGGAAGCTCAGTACGACGCAGAGGCGGAAAATAAGACATTTGACAATTGTTAGGTTTGATACTTGTGTGCCAGATTTGGGCCCGTATACTATTGGCCGAGTTCGGCTGGATACCTCTGGGTAAATGTCTCCGCCTGTGTCTATGGTCTATGTTAAATAAGACCAAGTTGCATCGAGCCATGTTTCAAAGTCACATTATTCTTAACTTCGTTGGAAGCAAGAAATGTTTATAAAAAGACGCTATAATTGTTTATGTTATTGGTATATTTATAAAATAAATTATAAATATACCAATAACATAAACAATTATATTATGTTATTTAAAATCATAATTTAAACGCAGTAAAACTGCAAAAACCCAACTCCCAATACATTATGATGTGGAGAGTGGTGTGCCAGAATTGGGCCAAACGGGGCGGTAAAGGAAGCACCAGCTGGTACTAAATATCAAATACAAAAAGAGAGCAAAATGATCTTCACCGAATTCATGTGTTAACAAACATATAAAATACAGTAATATCGAATTAAAAACCTCCTCTTTGAAGTTTTGAACCTTTTTGATGTCTGTTGAAAAATGTTTCTAAACATGAAGACATTAAAGTTAATACTTAAATATGTTAAACACAATAAAATTCACAATAACAGTTAAAAGTATCTTATACAATAAAAAATTATTAGAGGAAAAAAAATTGAGCTACTTCACTGGCCGAGGGGTTATGTTCACGCTCGTGTTTGATTCCCGACATGAGCACTGAGCAGGCATTTATGTAAAAATAATAATTATTTTTTATTATTCACTAACACTACTTATAAATTGTTTTAAAGTCTAATTTTCGGTTCGTGAAATTGGTTCAGTGTTTTTCATTAATGTTTGTATTCATGTTGATATAATAATTACCTACATATTATTTACACCTAAAATAAATAAACATAAAAGTATTTGTCAAAGCATAAGTATACCTTCCCAGGGTTTAAATAAGTTTTAATTTAAGTAATTTCTACTAATATATATTGTATATATTGTACAGTCAGTGCCATAGCTTAATCGACAGGTTTTACTGACAAAATGCGGACTAAAAATTAGGGCTCTGAGTTCTGACTGTACCTACTGTAAATTAAAAATATGACTGATTTAAATAAAAATAATATTTTTAATTTTAGATATATTTTATTAAAACTCCTAAAAACATTACCTACTTCTGGAGGAATGGAACACAAGCCTCCTTTTGTTTAAAAAAAAACATTCAATTCAATATCATATCGCGTTGCTATATATACGCTAGTCGCTAATTTACTCGGCTCAAAGTTACTTAGTTCTTGTGGCTTAATTTTACTTGCGTCTGTAATTTTTTAATGTTCTATCAATGAGTGAGTCTTCTGTATGTTATATTACTATTACTATTTGTGTACCACAAGGTAAATAAGGCATTTTAACAGATATAACTTGTAACTACATGTGTAGTATAGTTATTAATATGTAATGGTATTCAAAATGAGACCTTGATAAATTTATACGCTGTAAAATTACATAAATCCGTCTTAAAGTTCTTCACCATACAGTCTAGGTAAGTGGCTTTTTTGTTTTTGCTCAAATTTTAAAATGTGCTGAAACAATTGAAGCTCTGAAGTACGACCTGTCTTATGAAATGAGAGTCATCGAAATGTTTAGGAATTGACGGAGTAATCGCATAACATACGTATGAAAAAAATATTCAGATGAATTGAGAAGTTCTCCTTTGTAGTTGGTTTAAAAATGACTAAAGTTGTAATGGACAAAACCAAATCTCTCTCTTTCTCTGTAAAACGCAAAATGTTACTTTCGACAACTCGTCTAAATTATTTTCTACAATACATTAAAAACACACTTATTGTATTAATAGTGATAGTAATTATGAGGAACTTTACCTAAACTTGCATTAAGTTATCGCTAACACTAGGTAGAAGCAGGAGGCGAAACCCATTTAGTGTTGTCAGATTAGTTTGTACGTGAAATTTCAACAGACGCGCGGAATATCTAAATTAAAAGGCTAATAAGTGATTATGTCCTGACCAATTTGACGCGACTAAAATGATCCGTCTCATTTGTTTTTATACCATTGGAAAAAGATAACCCACATAGAGCAAAGACGGGTTTATGCACATTCGAAAAACATAACCTTTCCTTCGTAATCGGTTAAAAATGTCGTGTTCGTTTGTATTGGTCGTAAAAAGGACGTCACGCAAGTCAGAAGCTCGATATAAAACTCCAAAATAACTTTTCTTTGAAAGTGTAATGCTTTAAGTTTACTCCATCAAAAGCTCGTCGTTTTTCTACAATTTCAGTGTTTGTTTTATCACAAAATATTACTTTACTTTTTTGAATTATGTCTTCCGGCTTTTTGTTTCTTGATTACAAAAAGAAAGACCAATTACAAAAGTGTAGTTATGATACAAACTGAGTAAGTAATCGATTGTAATAGCTCCCGTCTGAGGCTTCTACGGTAGATATATTTTGAATAGGAATATTAGAATATAAAAAAACCGTAAACCGGTAAAAAAGCGGTTCTCGTGATATGTCATAATTATTATTATTCTAAAATTTATCACCGGATCGGAACGCGGCCTCTCGGCGGAACCGAGAATCTCAATTGGCTCATATTTTAATACTAGCTGTGCTAGAATACTTAGTTATTTTGGGCATCATTTATTTTTGCAAACAATTTTCTCAGCTTCATAAATTATATTTTGTTTTTAATTAAATACTCTTAATCAACAACACATTTATTTGGATAAAGATTAATATTATAATATTACGTTGATACACAACTCTTAATATATAAAGCATTAATTTCGACCAAATTTGATTACCATAAAAACGGTTCTAGTGAGTTAATATTAAAAGATAAACGTATACTGGTTGCGGTCATTTTTTTAGATAATTTCAAGAGGAATAATTCTTTTATATATCGATGGTTCACGGCCAAAATAGGCTAACCGCCACTTTCCAAACTTTACAGGAGAGTAGTTTAAAGTTGAAAAAAAAGAAAAAAAAACGTTTAAATTAGATTGTTAGACGGAAAAACTACATAAATTAACAATATGGTTTTTAAAAAGTACATAATTAATAATATAAAAAAACCAATTTAATTTAACCATTTACTGTCGCTTACCCTCAAATGTTTCCAATTTTAGAAACCGGAAGAACGCCTTAAATGAAATAGCTCAAACAATCACTTCCAGCCTAAATGTTCTAATGCAAATTTGTTTTCTATTTAGTTTTAGGAAAAAAGGCATATATATATTAGAAATAGGAAGAACGTCTTAAATGAAATAGCTCAAACAATCACTTCCAGCCTAAATGTTCTAATGCAGATTTGTTTTCTATTTAGTTTTAGGAAAAAAAATATTTTATTAAATTAGAATTATTTTATTTTATTATTTTGTTTAAGTGGCGCCGAAATGACACAACTGGTTATTGGCTTACGCCTTATAACCAGAAAAATTATACTAAGTTAAC
>DVZL01001073.1:0-19193 GCA_018236625.1 Lasaia peninsularis
TATGAGGATTTTTCTATAGAAGGACTACAGAAAAGAAGGATTCCACACCTAAATGCTAAAACCCCTATTACTAAGACTCCGCTGTCTGTGTGCCTGTTCGACTGTCTTTTTTTAGCAGGCTACATTTCATGAATCGTGATAGCTAGCAAGTTTATATTTTCACAGATGATGTATTTGTTACCTCTAAAGCGACAACTACTGAAATATAATATTTTAAAAATGCCCTTTAATTATTTTTATTATTTTTATTATTAGTTGACCTCAACTTCATTTTTTCAATACCTTTTTTTTTAATTTTGCAGGATAAAATCACGGGTTATGTCCGTGGCTATAACACTAAATGCCACAAACACAAAATACCTGTAGATGTTAGGTAAAATAGCATGACATCGTCATTTCTATACGACGACATTATAAATAAATAGCGCCAAAACTAAAGGCAATTTAATTTAAAACCGATTTCAAAGTATAGATGTTCATGTTAAACAATAAGTAATAGTAAAATAACAAAGCAGCACCAGTGTACATCAAACAGAAACTTTTAAAGATATATTTATCCCTTTATTATACTAACTGTTTTATTTCAATCCCTAAAGCGATGTAGTGAACTATAAAGAAAAAGTAACAGCAAATCTATACCTAATTTAAATTTAAATACTTTAATTCACCGAGCTATCAAGTTCCCTTATAAGATATTGATTGGTGCAAATAAGGAAATCGAATTATTCAATGTCCGCCCCTCATTTGTTTTCTGCTCCCCTACAGCAAAGATGAAGAAATTCTTTCTGAGTTTTCGATTACTTGTCCAATTAATTTTATAGATTCATTTGTCTAAGTTGTATGGAGTTATGCATTCTTTGCACTCATCCATAAATCTATTTCTGCTATTCGACTTGCGGTATTACAAGTACAAAATTATCTATAATGTTTTTGATTATTTTTACTCATCATACTAGTGAATCAACTAGTACCATCACGCTTATTAAATTTATATGGTTAAATAGTATCCTAATTGTTCATACAAACTGGAAGCACATTTCAATATTGGCACCATTCAGTTGCCATAACATTTTTTTTTAATTTTATGTAGTGTCAAATCATATCAGATGCAACATATTTTTAATCGTGTTTAGTCAAGTTATGATGCAATAGGCAAACTCAAATTAATCAAATTAAGTCTGAAAAAGTATATGTTCTTTTTATAGATATTAATGACTATTGAAAACTGGTGTAATGTACAAAACAAAACCAAAAGGGTATTTTAGAAGGCAAGTCATACTGGACAAGGATAAGCAGCTTAAATGGGGTATAGTCATGAGAGGGAAAGTTCCGAACTGTTTCGTACGCCTCCGTGCGCAAGTAGGTGAGTGCGGTTACTGGCTGCCAATGTGCCGACCAGTGAGATAATTTGCAAGAAGCCCCATTGAGCACTAGAAATGTTCATGATGCAACCGATTGCACTGCAACAATAAATCCATAGTTTTACACCGTGATACAAATAAGCACAATTGTATTTTTTATTATTAAAGCAGAGATTATCATTTCAAACCTTCGTTCATTGGATGTGGAGTAAACAAATAAAAGTTATATACTGTTTTGTTATAAAGTAATACATTTTAGTGCTTATTTAGTTTCATCAGTTCATGCATAACATCGTGAAGTTCCTATTTTATAGTTTTTGCTTTCTTAAAAGATTCAAGATAAATTGTGTTACGTTTTTTATCATTAGTACTTTCATCCATTTAATTAAGTTTCTATTACTTTAAAACAAAAAATTAAAGCTTAATACATATTATTATGTATTTGAAATCTTTAATTTAAAATCAAAACTCATTTCCCAGATTGTTTAACAAACACTCCACCCATTACAGCCATTCAGTCCATTGTATTTAAAATTAGCATTGTCAAAGCAATGCGTTTACCGGTGTTAGAGGTGTTGGAACCCTTTGCAAACCATTTCCATTCCGTTTTCTGAAGTGAAAATTACCAGCCGACGGTCAAAGGGTGAAACGATTTAGTTATTTGAAATCGTCCTTTGTTACTTTAAAAGGCGTTAGAATGTAAACTGATCCTTTGTTGTGAATGTTGTGATTTCTACTTTGTTACAATTCTCGTAAACGTTATGTAGATTATGTAAGTGAAAACATACAACAGAGTATTTCAAACTTATAATTTTATCTGTCTTCTATGGTCGAGCGTAGTTGACCTTTACGCATGAGATCCGGAACTTGATTCCTGGATTGAGCAACTTTTTGGATGAGTTTTTTTAAGTTATGTGAGCATTAAGATAAGGAGTTACCATTGTCGGCTAATCCTGGGTGCATAACTATGAATAAAGTGCTATGAATATTGTGATTTTGCGTGTTTCTTATTTTTTATAACTGTAATTCCTGTATTATTATATTGGTCATATTATATTAACTACTGTATAATAAATTAATAACCAACCTTCATAATAATATCAGACCTGATTTTAATTGTAAGTGACAGTTAAATTATGTAAAATGACATTTAAGTTACAGTGATGTAATTAGAAGTATCTTATAATTAGATTAAGTTATAAGAACCCAATCCACAAAATGTAACTTTTTAGATGATGGAATGAAACAGAATTGTAATTAAAACTATTTTACAATTTTATTATAATTTTATTTTATTATTGTTGATAACTTTGGAACTTGTCCAATTTAAAGACTGTTAGGTAAGGTCATTTTCGTGAAATATTGTTGATTAGTTAAAGAGGGTTTCTTCTTGTATAGTGAAAAATTTACATTAAATAATAATCTGTGATAATATTTATCTCGGATCGGATGCTATTTTTTACCATTAACCTATCCTAAACATTACCTATTCTAATATTTTTTTAATGTTTAATTGGAAGCTCAATTATTAGTTTATCTGCAAATACTTCATTGTGTACATAAAACCTAATGTTACATTATAAATATTTGAATAAAAACAAACATATTTTTTCTCAAGCTCAAATATAACATTGATGAAATGCTTGTATGTATATCAACCAAAACAGGAGGATGTGAAACTTTTTGTACCTTTATCTATACCGCAGCATGGCGTCATTCTTCAATGAGGTCTCTCAGTGGGGAGCCAACGGTAGCAACGCGATCTTTTTGTGCGGCTAACGTTCTATCAAACATGTTAATGGCCGGCTTTATGGTACCAACAAAAGAAGCGTGCCAACAGAGGCGTTAAATCCTTTACGATTTGATGATGATGATTAGAGTTTATCACGAGTACATTCGGGCTTTTACTGATCATGCGTAATGTCATTCATATGCGTGTCATATGCTTTTAAGTCTTTTAAAATTGTATTCTCATGATATTTTATAAAATACTACCCATGAAGCCGAAGGTACTATCTGTATATTACACTAACAAAGATCTGTCCCGATTATTTAGTTTGGCTAACTGTCTCTAAACTTGCTAACACCTCTTTCTGTTAGTTTTGTGTAGGTAGGTGAGATAGCCGGCCCTGTAAGAATGAGATAGGTCGTTGTTAATAATATAATTTTAGATAGTACCTGTAGCTTTGTGACTACGTCTTATATGCTGATAGCATCATCAATATTTTTCGTAGCTGTCACGTCTATAAATTGGGAAAAAAAATTATAAAATAGTTATTTTCTTCATTAAAAGGAATGAATATTAAAATTAATAACTGTGAAATTGAGTGAATAATTTTGAGTAAAATTATTAATAGCAGATCTCGTTTTCTGCACCATGTTCTTTATAACAATTTTATTTTAATTATACTTGCTTTATAACTTCATATGTCCAGTTGATGATTTACCTGGTATCTTAAATAAGTTCAAAAACACGAATATCAAATATACAGGTCCTAAGGTAAAACGCAGACCTAATTTGACAAATAAACTATTCTAATCGAAACTAAAACAACACAGTTATACCAAACAATCATGCTTACAAAACTAAATACTAAATGCACTCAAATATACATATGATGTAAATTTATCTGTGATTTAGGACTTAAATTCAATCAAAATTAGAGAAAGGGTAAACTTGGAAGCAAACAACAACTAACAACCACCCACAATTGTTCCGGTACATAAAACAACGTCATAGCATCAAAATGTGCAAGATTCATAAATAATCAAGCATATTTATGGATATCATATGGTAGAAAAGATGGACAAACCATAGCAGTGGTATCGCAAAACAAAACCATAAAACATTTAGAAGTAACACACATTGAGAAGCATTTCTTTTTGAAAAATAATACTGTGCATATTTATCTTGCGTGGCGGGTGAGTTGTGTAGTCCTTCCAAGCTACCCCTTTGGCCTGCGAGATACCGGTCGAGTGGCCAGCCTGCCCGATCGTTTCCGAACGTAACCGATCCCGGCCGAACGAAACCGAACGCGTGAGCTAGTTAGCGACATACCTGTCTGGCGCTTTCATTGACAGGCACCTGAAATAAAGAAAAAAATCCATCCAATTCGTTGAAAATTTTAAATTTAAGAAAAATTTTGATTCGATTGATAATCACACAGATAAATTTACGTGCATCATGATCGTGTTATTAATTGATTTAACAATGAAAAATACTGGCTGTTAAACAGAAACGTGATACAAAAATTAAAAGTAAACATTCGAAAAAGAACAATCAATAATAATGTGGCAAAAACAGTTAAAAACAACATTGCAAGATGTATTAGGACAGTTGTTAAAATATGGGGTAGCGTGGAACGGCTTGACTCCGATGATATTGTGCGCTTGCACGCGAGCTCTCCATGTTTGCATTCGCGTTGCGCTACGCTTCAACGTCCCATATGTTTATTTCTATCGTTTTATTCGATTGGCTTATGATTATATTTCATATGTTTCAATTTCTCACATTTATTTCCCTTGAATTATTGTCGACAGAGCATTAAACTAAAACTAATTAATGAGGCATCGCAGTGCACTGACATTCTAAATTTAAATCTCAATTTACTACTGACATTTTTTTTCTGTATAGGTACTAAATAGGTCAAAACATCGACTGGTATATACCTATGACAAAAACAGATATACTAATTAGTATTTCACGCAAAAACTACTTAATAACTTTAACATTAATACATCAGAATAACACACTACATTTAAAAAAAATAACCTACAGGCTAACTCGCGAGCGGAAAGTTAAGTATGTAAAAATAATACACTAGTACCCATATTGAAGAAAAAAACAATAAACGATTGAAATATGTCATTAAAATTTGTTAGATTTTATACGCCTTAAAGATGCGGTCAATCAAACTAGTTAAAAGGTCAGATAAACCGCTGTCAACCTAGATTATAACAGTATGCGAATCCTTTACACCATTTTACCATATTTTATACACCAGTTTGCTCACGTGACTTCGCCCGAGACTATGATATCCGATTTAATAAAAAAAACAAATGGTTATAAAATGTTCACGTTACTCCTATCATTATTTAGTTGAGCCTAATTAAAACAGGCCAAAACTCAGCTAAACAAACGACAGTAAAAAAAGTAATAGGTACTTAGGGCTCTTATGCCTAATTAGCACAAAAAGCGTACCCGTAATAGTTTTAATGAATACAGTTTTTATGTTTTACAAAACTACTCTCATAAGTTATAGATAATTATAAATGAACGGTTTTAGTATTGATCAAAAAGCTCAAGCAAATAAGCCACGAACAACTGTCCGATTAATATTAAGTCATTACTATATTGTTCGGCCCTATCCCAATGGACGAATTTATAAAAATTACCGGACGAGATCACGCAAACGAAATCGTAAAATTAAAGGAAGTCAATTTCATCAAATTGAATACGATTCCATAAAGTTAATGATAATAAATCATGTAGGAATTAGTATATGTATGTTTTTTCAAGTATTTTTTATGAAATTAATTTATATTTCGACTGTCTCGTTGGACGAGGGGCTAAAGGACAATCCATAACGCTGTTGACCATCCGCGAGCGTCGAGTTCGATCACTGTTTTGGCATAGGCATTTATGTAATAAACATCTGTATTTTTTGGGTCTGTGGTTAGTATTTAGTAGCTGGTTTATGGTTGATAGGGTTAAGACTATAATAAGTATATAATATATAGTTTTACAAAAAATAAATACACAATTATAAATTATGTGTTGAAATATTTGCACACCACATTGTGGTAGAATATGTTGGCATAATTAAAAACTTATATTTTGTAAAAAAATTTAACACAGTTAATCGGCAAATAAATCATTTTCATTTAATTTCATTGTTTTTCTATGTACTGAATGAATATCAAAGTCAGAAGAGCAGTCTACTTTTTCACAGTCTTATCGCATAAAAAAAGTCATGCGTCATAATATAAAAAATTGTGACAGTAATATCTGAATTGACTTTTTACAAAATTGTATTCTATACATATAATGAATAGCACTTACACCAGGAAACACCCAAACAAATGCAATAAGCTGGAAAGGTACTCGAAAAAAACTAATCTATCAATATTAAAACACAAAAAATAATGCAAGTCAGTTAATAACCCCGAATCGGCATTCGACAATGGAAATAAAGTCACAGTCATTTTTTTAATAATGGCAACTCAGTTTTCTTTTTACCGCCACCCCAGCCTGACATTTGAACCGGCTGATGACTTACCGTCATGATTGATCGCGGCGACCCAGTAAATAAGCGCAATTTAGCATTTACTTTCTTTTATGTTCAATCGTTTTTATTATTAGCCTTATTGTGTATGGATTAATATTATGTAATATATATCCCTTAAATATATTCATCTAATTGAAAAAAAACATGCCTGCGCAAAGACATCAAATTATAAAGCCAACAATTAACAATATATAGATTCTATGTTTATTTTATTATCTGTGGTTAGCGACTCTGTTAATGTTTTATAATTTTAATTATCGAACGTAAAGAAACCTTATTCTTATTTGGTTTTTGTCACCCAATGAGCAAGCAAACACATTTTTCAATAGGTATATCATAGGTTAAGCTAAGACTTTTGCTAATAAGAATGTTGTTTTAAATATTGCCTAGTCTACAATATTATTACTCTAGTTGCAGCTGAGAAATTAAATTATTCAGATGTCAATCTAAAATAGAGTGCACTTACCTATACTAATTTGTACCAGCACATGTAGTTTTTCCCCAAATCGAAATCAAAGTTAAGAAAAAAGTGATTATTTACATACAAATTAGTTGTTGAGCGCGTACTGGTATTCATTTGTCAATACGCAATGTCATTCGAATGCCATTGACAAGAGGTAATCATCGGCAGAGAAAATTGATTTATCGATTCAAGCCTTTAAAGTTCAAATTAAAACTAGCAACTTTAGTAAAAGTTTAAAGCGCCACTATATTATTTGTGGAAATACGATATTTATTGCCTTTAAGATAAGGTTGAAATTTACTGTTTTAAGCTGAAATCTTCAAGACTGATGACTGACTGGACACAATTTATCATCGAACCAAGTATCCGCCCAAAGCGTAACAAATAACTAATAAATAAAATGACCACAAACGTTTGGGATTTGACTTTCGATGTTATTTAGAGTATTTTTTATTCTCTCGCACTGTTCAATTTATTTTATTTTCAATACAAGTCTTCTTTAGATACACAACTAAAGATTGAAAAAACTTCCCAAGTGAATATCGAAAATTTGATATAAAAAGATCTATAGGTACTTTTTACTCAACATAAATTAAATGCAGCAAAAACACAAAATTGTTATGTAACAATCGTAACACTAAAATATTTTACCTGTATTTTTGAGATATTAAAAGCAATAATTTTGCAAAACTAATCGGTATCCTTCAATTTTCTGATAAAATAAGGTAATCCAAGATACACATTAATAAGTAGGTAGCTATATCACAAAAAACTCTTCTTAGAGATGAAATTTAATTGGTTCTAACCATTGGTTGCATTTAAGCAATAATAATCAAAATTGGCGATGTCAAAAATATTGATTAAATTTTTGTCATAAAAATATATCAACAAAAAAACAGTGACACTGTATTGAGTCTCCTCATTATTTACCTGTCAGTTGAAAAGTAAAAATAATTAGGTTCTGATTACAATCAACAGTAACGGATTAGAAGTATTATTATATTGCATAAATATGCGTTAGCCAAATTCAGTCTTGACAATTAAATTCAAACGTATTTTACTATGCTCAACTTTGGGCTCGCTGGCCAATTTTCCGCTGTAATTCTATTACGTCTACGTCATACCATCACGTACCCCCAGTTAAATGTATATGATACAAAGAGTCAATTAATTTCCTATATTATTCATCGTTGGGACTTGGTGAAACTTCCACATTTTTATATTTTTAAATGAGAGTTATATGTGATAAAGTTCATGTGTTTCTCATTTAAAAATATGAATTAGTTTTCTCCAACAAAATTCTATTCAAATAGTCTATTAGTATTATACTTACAATGCTTCTAGTGTTACAGAGCTTCGGTGGCCTAGCAGTTAAGACTTTGCACTTCCAATCCAGTAGTCCAGGTTTAAATACCACCTTGTACCTACTAGTGAGTTTTTTTTTACTCAAGTACATTTCCTGAGTGCTCTTGCGGTGAATAAAACATCGTGAAAAAACCCATATATTTATATTCAATTTTAATAATTAGGATTGGCCCTAGTTTTCCTTCTGGGTTGCAGTTTGTGTAAAAACTAGTATGTTTGTTAGGTAGAAAGAGGTAACCACATCAAAAGAAAATATATACAGTATTACAGTCATTATTAATTAATGTATATAATCTGTGCATTTTTGAAATGATGGGTTCTGAGTCTTCAATCAAATATTAATTTGCAATCTTAAAACTTAAAGTTATTAAATTTTTTAACTTTTTTATTAAAATTAATTGTCTAAACTCCGAATTTATAAATTAAAACGTCAATTTTACTGAAGAATTTTTTTTACACAACTTAATTTTGTTTTGTATATAATATGTACAGTATAGTGTGTTCGAAGTGCTGAACAAGCCTAACAAATAAATTGTGTTTGACAGGTCCTAGAATTAGATTGATACGATTCGCTCTAGGCCTCGTGTTCAATTGATGATGATATGAGCATGTCGGGATGTGGGGGTCTATCAATCTACTTAAGCCTATATTATTATATTATAACTTTATATACTGGTAACCTAAATTCATTAATGACTTCAAATCATTCAAAAAGAATGAAAGAGATGTCTCACGTCTTCTAAACTTAAGAAACAATGAAGTAAGAGACAAAAATAAGAAAGATAAATTGGAAACATGGAAGATTAATAAGAAGCGAATGAATAAAAACACATTTTACTGACGATCCATCCCAGCTTCGCACGTGTACAGTAGAGGAGGGCTGATTTGTGCATTTAAACCATCCAGCTCACCATCCAAACGCATGAAAAAAAAACAAGTCTAGCCGTTTAGTAGCTCAGTGATATACACACGCACAGAAGAGTTATATAGGTATATAAAGATAACGCAGTCTGATATTCAATATGGTCTTTATGTGACATACCATAAGACTAAATAAGAAGAAAACCATAAAACATAAAACCATATGAAAAGTAAATTTGCAGTGAAAGCTAGTATTTAATACCTTGTAGCTAAAGAAAGAAAACTAGACATATAAATGCTAGAACCAATGATAGAGATGGAATCATTTCAAAACCAAAAGAATCTGTTCATGGATCCGGAAACACATTTAACGGAACCCATTCAAGTAATCCTCAACTTATATAAATAAGCAACAATGATCTCAAGCACGTAGATATTTTAGGGTTCTCAATTAAAACGTAGAAATAATTACTTTCCACCCCTTTGCAAATCAGATTAATAGAATTATTAATACGAACGGATGAACCTTCGTTTATTTTGCTTTATTGTTATAATTATAACAACCAATTCAATTGCCTAAAATGTAATTATTATGGATAAATCCATTGAGATAATTTTACTCGTAGATAATGCTAAGTTTTTCTTACATTTAATAATAATTATTAACACACATCTTAAAATAGGAGATCGTAGATTATAAAGGAAGGTTAATCTCTTTATAAATATAGCAGCTTCGACAGATTCAGATAAGACACTATTCTTAGGTGAATTTCGCCTTTTTTTAAATATTATGTGAAAAATCCTAATCACAAAAGTGTGTTAAATAGAAAAGTCTATAATTAAGTTTACTATAACTTTGTGTTAAGTTTGAGTAAATATCGCCTATGAAGAGCATGAATCAAGCGAATAAGCGATATGATATGATTGTTGGTTTTAACTTAATTAGCTCGTCACACTCGTAAATCCCCGTAAGGGTGGTGGTACATATGCACGATTAGCTGATGATATTAGGTCCCTTGATGTGACAGGTGGCAAGTCTGTCACCATATCGGGTGTCAAAAGTCAGATTTCCTCCGATCTTTTCCTTTACCGTAAGACCACTCAGAAAATGTACTTAATTTAGAAAAACTCATTGGTGCCTATGGTGTTTGAACCATGTTGTACTATACTTGGCCCAGGTCCCTGCCCATGATGTGAACACTCCCTAGGTATAAAAGACCATTGGAGTGTCCGGACTCAATAATTCGGGGTAGAGAACTCAAAGTGTAGGTTAGTAAATTATTTTATGCATTTTAGGTATGTCAAATAATTACGTGATTTATAATTGAACAAATATGACTGGATTCAAACCGACTACCGAAATGAAAGTCTCAAGCGTGTATCACCACCACCACGTGTAGGCCACCGAGGCTCTTAACAATTAGCAAATTAGTAATCACTGAAAGATATTACAGAAAAGTAATCGGGATATATTACTATAAACTTTCTGAGCCTTATTTTTTTTAACTTAAGCTATGTATCGATTTTCGTGCTTATTACCGCAGGAAAAAATTTAGTTGTTTTGCCATTTTGATTATATTTTATCTGTACTTATGTAGTTCTCTGTGATATCTTATAAAAACGCTCCGTTGTTTTGTAAAACGAGATAACCCCTTTAGCACACCTGCCCCTAACAAACTTTAGACACTGCGTAACAAATATTTTTCGAGAAAAATAATTGCATATTTATCATCTCGAGGGAATTAATTTTCTTGTTCCCCGGTCGGGAAATACCCCAATTAATTATTACATCTCTATCTATGTATCAGTTACAATCTAAGGATTTCATTTTATTCATAGCTTTTATACCAAGCTAATAAAATGGTAATAAATAACATCTTTGTAATTGTTTTCCAATGTTAACATTGTAAATATTTGTTTATTGATTTTAAAAAGATTCGTACTTTTAAAGTTGTTGTAAAGATGAAGGGTATACATATTTTTTTCTATGTATCTTAAAAACGAAACTTGGCCTAGAGATCTGTGTGGCTAATAGACCTGAGGTGCAAGTCTACCGTCTTCCATACTCTCCGGGCTGAAACACGATAATGTCATTATGGCGGCAGGAATAGGTAAGATGATGAATCACTCACTCGACCACCAGTGATCTTATTGAGAGTGACCTATGCTCGCCTCTTATGAGCTTTCTGCTAGAGTTATATGGTATATTCTAAACAGGGTTCTCATACCAACACGACCTAAACGGGCTAATTTTGATGAAATTTGGTACAACAACAGAGTTGACTTTTAGAAAAAATAAAAGCTATTTTTAAACTGACTATATTAAAAAAAACATTTTTTTACGCAATAAAGATTATAAGTCGAAAAATATCAGTCCTTTGCAAGTTATCTGCGTTATTAAAATCACGTGGGTGAAGTCGCGTACGGAAAGCTAGTATAAAATAAAAATGGAGTACAAGGTCCGCCATTTTAAAACGACATGTAACAAAAGTACCCCTTTATTACTTATCCAGGTGGTTTTGTTTCTTATTTATTACAGTCAGGAGAAATATTGTAGTCAGATTGTTTTAAGTCGTTGCGCGGTTCTTATAATCCGAAGCTTAAAATGTTAGCCTACTCCTAATTAAAAGGGTTACTTTTTATAAGCGATTAATCTATCCGATGCTTTTGTCTTATATTTTATAACATTAAGATGTTAAATAAGACGCTTGTGATAATCATTTATCACTTTTAAAGTTAAACTCAAAATTTTGTTTATTTTCTACTTATGTCATTTCAGTCTTAAAATAAGTCATTAAAATGTACATATACCAAAATATTTTTTTTAAATTTTTATCTGTCTATTTGTACACACTAATCTCTGAAACGACCGGACCGATTTCGACGCGGCTTTCACTGGCAGACAGCTGATATCATAAGGAAAGGCTTTAGCTACTTTTATTTTAGAAATTTATAAAATAAAATAGTTACATAAAAACGCGAGCGGAGTTGCGAGCCAATTCTTTCTACTTCATTTAGTATATTAAATGTCCAGTAGTCTATCTATACCTAATATTTTAAGAATTACAGTAATGACATTATAGATCACTAAACCTTGATACATCGAGGAATAATCCTAACTGTCTAAGGAAGATGACTGACTGACTCCAGAACCAGTTTCTATAAGAATATGACTCTAAATTATAGTCCGAGCTTTCAGTCATGCAGATTTTATAGAGTGTACTTGCAACTTTGTAACTAAAGCACATGTTAGAAAGCTTTATTGTTATTATTGACGACGATAATAGAATATTATGTTCGATTTCCCTATTACTTTTAATTTGAATAATGATTATAGTTTTCATAGTCCTGGGATGTAATAGCTTGTGCTCGTCGTAAAAGTCCTAGTTTATGTGTTGAACTAGCACTTCCCACTGCTGGGGTATGGGGTTTGATGGTTTATTGTGATTAAAACAAATTATCATGTAAAGGCGCCATCCAAAAATCTTAAATTACAAATACGATATATATTTTGTTTATTAATTGATGAATAATGAAAATATAAGAAAATCCGGCGGAGTGCGAGTCGTACTTGCACACAAATGGTTCCGTTGCCATTATGCTTAAAAATCACGTTTGTTGTATGGGAGATTCTTTTGAATATTTATTTCTGTTGTTAGTATTTGTTGCTATAGCGGCAATAAAATTTCATCTTTATAATTGTCACTATTCATGAGATACAATCTGGTGACAGACAAACAAAAATAAGTAAAGTTAAACTCTACTATTGCACACATACGATATAGCAATGGCTATTTCTGTAAATATATGAATATTATTGTATGTATGATGGTTCGAAATTTAAATCGGTAAAATTTAAATTTAGAATATGTATGTTTTAGTGCAAATAAGTACACTGGTGACTGTTACATTTTTTTTCTTGCAACAGTGATAACAGCATAATGTTAACAAGCCTTCAAAACACCAAGTTCCAAAAATTGCCATTAATTATATTTTCCAACTCCATTCTTCAACAGACTATAATATACTTGTAAATGGGTTTATCATAATTGAGATGTCAAGAACAAAAATATAATTGGTTCGCCTTTAACTCACCTACATAACAAAATACCAATAATTTTGTTCGAAAACAATATTTTAAAACCGTACCTATCATACGATACCGCTCATATTTCCGGTGGTCGTATATCATTCGGACGATATTAAGACATCATAACAGCGAGGGTAGGAAACACCACCTCGTATGGTTCCGGAAATCATATATTACATCTAAACTACAACAATTTACCCATCACGTTAAGGTTTCAGTCTTTATTAAAGAACGACTTCGAAGTCTCTTTAGAAAGAAATTAGTTTGTTTCATATTTAGTCATATTTCAAAAGTTGGGGATATGATTCTTAAATTACTGAGTTCAGGAAATTATTTTTGACCTATGAAGTTTCTACAAAAACTATAGATACATAACTTTTTTTACAAATTCCAACATATAGATGAACCACTAGATTAAAATATAAACTCACTATTACTACTACTTACTTATTACTAGATAAAAATATAAACTCACTATTAGCAAAAATAACAGATAAAAAATTATTAAAAAAAATTATATTGTATTGTTAAGTTTATCAGATTCGTCATCGTCAACATCATTCATACCAAACAAATAATTTGCTTCGATCGTGGTTATCCATTTTTTCTATTTTGTAATTTTCGATTATGAGTCATGAAAGTCACATTTCCATTAGAAGTTTGATGGCAGTAACTGAAAGATTAGAGGAAACCATTTTGTAGGTAATGCGAAGGAGTAAAAGCCATGTCGCAAGAAAAATGCTAGGCTTGAACCTAGAAAGATATAAAGGTAGGCCAAATAAAAAATGAATAGACCGTGTGAAGAAAGACATGTATGTGAAAGAAGTGACTGATCTGACTGCAAATAGAAGTGAATAAGGGAAGCCGAAAGGAGACATATTGAATAGATCCCAAGTAATAGAAGGACAAGTGAATGATGATGATTATAATGATGACTCATTTGTATTAAGAGTTAAATTAGACATATTTTTATTGGGCGTTCATAGATATCAAATTAAATAATATTCTTTTTATACAATAAATCTTACAACAACATATTTGAACAACTATTCAATTAGTGGTATAATTAACCAACGAACACGAGCGAAACGTTGATGCTCGTATGAGTTGAAGCAAACGTCTGTCGATAAAAAGAATACGTAATATTCACTCTGGTATTTACTGTCATGTAGTTGAGCAAAACTCATTCAATGACATGGGTGAAATTGAATACCATACTAAAAATTCCTTCAAGAATTTTTTACTCATTTCTGAAAGTAGGAAACACATCTGTGATACTCCTGGTGTTGCGGATATTCGTGGGTCCGGTGATGGCGGCGGTAATTATTTAATGTCAGGTGACATACTTATTCATTTGCCTTTTCTTAAAAGTAATGGGAATAAGATGAGATGCAACGATTATTGTTAAATTTCTTGTCCTAATAATACAATTTGTAAAATATATACGCCGTAAAATCCAGTGTACCAATAAACTCTCATCTCATCAGGGTTTCCGTAAAACGTGAGGTGCAATGATATAAAAGCAGAAGAATAGGCCCAAGGATGTCACTCAGCGTAGAGATTCTAATAAAGTTTCAATGAAAAAGATGCAATTATTAGTTTTTTTTTTAATTTTCTTAGCGGTTGATTTAACGGTCATTATTTATTGTTATTTCTCATGTTAATAGATACTCAAAAATTCGACTGCATATTAAAGTCTCTCCCGAAAAAACTCATTTAAGATATCGGAATAAAAGGGAGCCTATATCATTCTCCAAACGTTCCTATTCACATACAAATTTTATACCATATCATCTCTATATTCACTTATAATAAGGACAAAAAACAAACATGGTCGCATTACAACCAAGGACCGTCACAATTTACAAATATTTTCCTATCAATTTGACATGTGCGTAATGAAAAAACTGTCTTCTAATCATGAAGCTAATTTGGGTATTACACACCTTACAAAAATCTGTCCCCAATACATTATATTGCTAACTCACTCTAGAATGGTCAACCTCTCTTTCTGTAAGCTTTTCAGTTTAGAAGTCAAAGCAGCCGGGTTGATGAGAGTTAAGATATCCATATAAGATAGATGCTTAATGCTGAGGACAGGTTATTGTTAGAAGTGTAATTTCCAGATAGTATCTTTAGCTTCGTGTACATTACTATGCATTCGCCATGTCCGTATGTCTCTGAAGTTTGATGTTCGATTGACACGAAGCTGCTTACGAAACTGCAATAATTAAAACTGTTAACGATTGAAAAAAAATACCTGAGAATTCTGATTGCCAGATAAAATGGCACGATTGTTTAAACTTGCATATAGAAAAAGCATGCAACAAAGATAAGATGTTACACGGCTGAGCGACTCCGAGGCATCGTCAGTGAATAGCTAATTGCATTTCCTACTATGTTACTTCATTATTATTGGGGTAATGAGTGCTTTACTACGAATAATTTCTTTAAATGTCTGAAAATTATTTAATTATTATAGACGCCATCTAGATGGTGTATATAAAATACATGATGAGACTAGATTACTTTTCCATCGAACCAAATGGGATGAGGTTCTTAATTCGATTGTTTTTTGTTACTTTTGATGATCGTTTTACGTTCAATACCAAGACTTGCGGTATTTGGTTTTTTGAGTTATACTTAATAGATAATGCATTTTTCAACAAACATAATATTTAAATTGAAGTTATTTTTTGTATTTTTTTCTACTTTAATGTATAAATAGAATCTTACTGTAATAAAAATGGAGAAACTATAAATTAATTAATACCAAATGCTACGTTATCGAGTCTGAAAAAACAAAACTCAAATTCAGAACATAAAATATATTATTATTATTATATTAATTTTATAATTATAAATGTTCATCAACCTAAAATTATTAAAAATACTATTATTATACTTGGGATATTATTATGAATGTGTTGTTTAAACAATGTCATAATCTTCCATAATCTTCACATTTTTATCTCTTTATTTTAAAATTTTGGCAAACGGCCAAAGTATATGATAGTCCATTTAGATGTATATTGGTAGACTTATAAACTGAAAAGTTTGCAGTTTTTAAATCATAGGAAAACGAGACGTCAGTGTGTTCTTCAAAACTACCATTTTCTTTTAATCCGTACTAATATTATAAATGCGAAAGTAACTCTGTCTGTTTGTTAAGCTTTCACGCCTAAGCCACTGAATCGATTTTGATTAAATTCAGTAAATATATAAAGTTGACCTTTTCAACAGGCTACATTAAAAAGGAGGGTATGTTTTTACGTGATAAGTATTATAAGTCGGAATTGTGTCTGCCCTTTGAAAGTTGTCTGTGTTATTAAAATAATTCACGCCGGCAAAGCCGCGGGCGGAAAGCCGCGGGCAGAAAGCCGCGGGCGGAAAGCTAGTTATTGATAATTTATTAATGAATAATAATTTCTAGGCTTAGCGGTTCAATTTGTTATGTGACGTTGATCAAAAAAATCAACATCAAAAATATTTTTATGGGAAAAGACAACAAACAAGACTTGGCTCTCCTGTTGACAAGAGACAACCACAAACAGCATAGATTTTATATGAAGGTCGCTCTTTTGTAGCTGGGCTGTTAAGCTTTATGTGCAAGTCCGATTATACACTTACACATGTGGTGGTGGTTACTTCTGTTTCTATATTAGGTATATTCTTCTGTTTAGATATCGGGGTCAGCTACCTAATTGCTAACACGGTCGATTGCTATCTAAAATCTGCAATGAGTTGCAGAAGGTAAAGCAAACCAAACCTAATCCTAGATAGATAAGTTTTAAATTTATTTAAAACTTTATTACTTTTACATAGTGTTAAGCAATGTGTCATATCTCATAGAGGTTTATTTCCAGCGGTCGCTTTGTACCACGTTATTACCACACTCATAGTCGATAGGAACTGTTCGTAAATTTTTCTTGATAAGACATTAGTCACAGATTAGGCCACCGGGATGGCAGGATGTACTGGTAATCTTGATTAAACTCCATGTAGCTACAGACTGATATTCTATTCAAGATAAGAATTATCAGACCATATAAGGCAATACATTGTCTTAGCTTATGTTCAAGCCTCTTTCCGGTTTGGCGTAAGTAGGAAAGGTTTTAGGATTCACTTTTTTGTATGTAACGAATTTTTTTTTTGTATTTTTTTTATTTTTATACTGTTCCTGTATGTATAATTCATTATAATTATATTGTACTTTTATATATCTATATATATAAATATTTATTTTGTATCATTATATTATGTTCATCAAAAAAAAAAATTAGTTCAGCTAAAAGGTGACACGACATGCATTGACTGTTAGACGGTACGAAGTTCGCCGGGACAGCTAGTATTAAAATAAACGCTTTTTACTAAATCTATGTTTACGTGGCACATATAAAAAATATCATATTTTTTAATTTTTGTCCGCCTATTAGTACCTGCTAAGCTCTGAAACGGCTAGACCGATTTTGATGGCAAATCGCTTATGTAAGAAACATGTTAGCCATTTTTTATTACATAAGCGATATGTTTACTTTTGTTTTAGAACTTTTATTTAGAGATGTATTAAATAAAATATTTAAATAAAAAGTTCGCCATTAACAAATTAAAGTAATAAAACTCTAAAATGGATTATATATTTGTTAATATAATACGGACGAATTTATGTAAAAACAGCTAGTGTTGCATAAAACTCAAAGTCAACAATTCGGACATAAATTATATGCACCCAACTATGCACCTAAGTCTAGAGCTGACAACAACGGCTATATGCCAATAATGATTTATACTGTTGTGTTATTTTTCAATAACTGTTGTTATAAACCGTTATTATATTATTAGCTATTAGTTGGCGAAAGGTATAAAATCGTAGTCAGAAAAGCGAGAAGCTTTTTTTTACTACCTCTTTTACTCTTATTCGTAATAAAATTAGTCAACAACAATAACATGATGAGTAATAATTCAATAATTTCGTTATCGGTTGTTCAAGAATAATGCGTTATATAATCTGTCATTGTAATAATGACCACCTGTACACCTAACCACAGCTCTAATCATTTGACATCAGATATCAAGTACACCGTAATTGTATTAACATGTTTACACGATCCCTTACTAGAATCACACATAGACAAACAAAACTATTCCACAGACAATAGAGATATCTGACTTATACATGCATAGGAATGTTCAATTGAAATATGAGTGAATGTTGCGAGGTTTTGATTAATTACCATTTCTAACTCGTCTCAGCTAGATTCAATGCATTTTTATTGTCGTTAATGAGGTGATAATTTAATTCGTAAGATAATATTGTCGCATTTTTGCTCGCGAATTTTGTATAAAACTCGTTGATTAGCTTTGCAATTTCTAAACGAAGTGACAGTGACAAGTTTTTTTTGTTTCAAAAAACAAAGGTCAAAGAAGTGAAATAAAGTCTAATATAATATCTCGTAGGCTGTTTGTTTGATCTAAAGATTACTTTCCACCAGGTGAGCTGAATATATGGTAAACTATATCTATATATAAAAAAACAATTCCTCTATCTTAAGATGTGCATTACCTATGGAAACCGAAGATGTTAATGTTACGCTAATTCGATGCTTAGCTGTAAATTTGTTGCATTATCAGGAATTATCATCAGTTTTCATGTAGTGATTGTATGCGTATTTAACTATGTATTTGTTAATATAATTAAGTATATGTGTATTTGTTTTATTTCTTTTATTATATGTATTGTACATACACTTTTAGCACCGATACCC